>JAPMOQ010019951.1:0-36847 GCA_026543055.1 Argiope trifasciata | reverse complement strand
TGTGAACGGTGTGGTGACTCGTCTCACAATTGAACTTCTGAATGATGGACAGCACATTGAACATTTAACTAATTAATTGTAATTAAGTTGACTTGAAAGTAATAATTAACCTTTTGGTAAAATAAAATAATTGTAAATAATCTTTTGGTAAAATAAAAAACTAGAGTGCCATCGACTGGTCGCCAAAAGAACGAGTTTTGTTGCACAAACCCAGGCTATTGTACAAACCCCGGCTTCTTTTTCATCTGTTTAGTGCTACCGCCTCTTTTTATATTTATTCATTCTCGAATTATTCATTTTTAAATTTCTTCCTGACTTTTAGGTCACCCGTCACTTTAGAATGCTTAATTGAGGATTTTGACATTCATGAGAGATTCTCTTCTAAAAATTCACACCTTAAACCCCAAGACTTTAAGTTTAACATTCTTTGATTTTTAAAAATAATAATAATAAATTGAAAAAATAAAAATAATTTAAAAAATAAGAATAATAATAATAAATTGACGAATGGAATGGACACCGGTACCTTTCTAACCAAATTATAGATGAAAGTCAAAAATTCATATCAGGAATTCAAAAAATTAGTCCCGAGGAAAAAGGGTAAAAATAAAGGCTGCAGTATTTCACAACTATATCATAATGCTAAAATAGTTTTAGGGTATCTTCTTTATGAGACCTTTTCCTTTTCTAACAGAACAAGAATTCGATACTTTCTATCCAATAAAGAGAAATTTTATCACACGCGTCTATTAATAGTTTTTGGCCAGGTGGAGTAGACATTTGTTTTTATAAGACAGTTTCCTTGGAAACCTATTTGAGCTTTTAAAAATAAACTTCAAAAGCTTTTGAGAAGCCTTTTTCTTCTGTAACCGTCACATACGGACGTTTCTTGAGACATATCTGCTACATTGAATGAAGTAACAGATTTTATTCTTGAGTATAATTAATATCCTTTTTCTGATCGACGTATAAAGTAAATAAATTAATTAATTGTCAATAAATGATACTCTGAAGATCCAAATATAATTAGGATAATCGAAAACTTTTAAATTTATGTTCCCATGATTTCTTTCTGTTTTTTTTTAAAGATAACTTTTTTTCTTTTCCTATTGTTTGCTTACATTTTTTACGTTCTCGTATACGTAGAATTGAGAAAGTATAGTAATCAACGAAAAATTTGAGCTCGAAGCTTTGACAAATCTCCATGTTTCAGCCCTACCTGAGTTCAAAAACATATTTCTGAACTCAGGAAGTCAGGAGGTCAATTATCTGTTCGTCTGTGACAAGAGTAACCCCACGGACGATTTAAGCTATTTGGCTGAATTTTGGTATAAGATTTTTACTTCGAATTTACTGTTTTCCAACCAATTTCGAATAAAGTCTGTTCATAGGAAGTTCGTTTATTCGAATAATACTGCAACTACAAAACAAAGAAAGTTAGAGTCGGTATAAAGATTCAGCATCTAGAATTCAACATGTCAAATTTTGAGTCAAACCCGACTATGGATTGTTTGTCTGTGCTTTCATAAATAAGTACACTCGATAATTCAAAAACCCACTGAGTTAAATACATCGAATTTGGAATTATAAATGTAGATTTTTGTCTGAAGTTTGTTTCAACCGGTTGATGAAAATATACCTAAAACAGAATAAAAAGGTTTTTGGATATTATTTACATATTGCAGAGATTCTTAGCGAATATCTTGACATGGATCTCACAGTAGATTCACTAATAATACTAATATTTCGTAACTATCGTAAGCTAGTAAAATGTAAGACGTTCTCAGAAATGAAAAATTTATTAGAGAGTATACGAAAGTTTTTGGGGAGATCACTTCTGCTAGTTCATTTATCAAGCATTCATACCGTCTTTAAAACTTCACTTCTGAATCACTTATTTGAAATTACTCATTATTTTCAACAGTATGTAGCTTCTGTTCCTCATTCCTCAGACAAATTGCTCATATATTAAAAGTTATTCTCTGTTAGCTTTCCACAATGAAAAAAAAATGACCTTATTAAATATTTAATGAAGTAATGAAATTGATTTTAATTTTATGACAGTTATGGAAAATTTTGCAAAAAATAATTCAAAAAATTGTCATGATTTAGAACAAAATAGATGACAAATAAAAAATTAAATATAATTAAAAAGACTTAATTAGTTTAATTTTGTTCCACCAAGAAGAAATATTTTCCAACTACCAAATCAAGTTTTTGTCTAATTTGGTAGTGGTAGAGCAATTAGTCTAATAATTAGAGTTCCAACAGAATACAATGTATATTCCTTTAATAGTTGTAGAGATGCATTACGTTCATATTGTTATGTTTAAAAAAACTGAATTTTCCTTTGACTATTGATACAAAAAAAATCACAAGGTGTTTTGTTAACAAACACATAAATATTAACAATTTAATTGTATGTTTATATAATATAGGACAAGATTCATAACTTGTCCTGCATTAATTGTGTATTAACAATCAAAAATTCATTTTTATCGTTATTTTTGCATAAATAGTATTCATTTTGAAAATGTACATGTGAAATATCACCATTACTTAAAAAAATAGTCCTAAGGAAAATGCGGCTTTAAATAAAAATGAATAATATTGATCTAAACAATGTTCTATCCTCCAAAAAGTTCCATCTAATTTTTCTCATTTTCTTAACCTTTTTATCTAAAGTGGTATGGCATCATTGGCAATATACCCAAATTTTTCCTTCTAAATTACACTTTAATCCCCTCGCCTTTAAGCCTCAAGGAGTTTTTTTTTAAATTTTATTTTCCCGTATCGTATCCCATTTATTACTGGACCATAAACAGCCTCCGAAGTGTCAGAAAAGAACCCAGTTTAAAATGCGTCGAAACACTAAATCATTCTCAAGTCCACTCGTAAAAGCACTTTAGAACATCCATTTCGGCCCATAAAACACTAAATACTCTCCTAGATCCGGAGCGCCATATTCTGCCAGTAAACGACCTTCTTTTAACAACCATGTAATTGGTTTTCCCTAGCCCAGGCAGTTAAAGTGCAATGCATCCATTCTTAGTTCTTTTTCTGAAAAAGGCGGGAAACACTCACTTCGATTTTATCGATGCCACTCGCCAATCCCTAAAAAAAAAAAAGGAAAGAAAATAATAAAACTGCTAGCAGACGACTTTTCTAAATCCACCTTTTATTAATTACTGCTCATTTCATCCGGAGGAACGGGTGATTATTCTTTCCAGTTGATAACTTCATTAAGGGTAATGCATTAATTGCATCGCTTGAGACAATTAAGCTTCTCCAGCGGACGATCAATTGGAGTCGAGATGATGGAATGGATGTCAGAAACACGTGTTTCATTCACAAAGCCCGATTCCTCTGGGTTCCAGGCTATACTTCGGATTTTCAGTTGAAGTGGAGCCATCCGAAAAGCATCTATCAGATTTTAATGGATACTGGGTGTGGTTTGTTAGTAATGGTAATTCATTGATCGTCATTTTATTTATTTATAATTAACGGTATGCCATTTTACAAATGAATGTACAAAACAACTTTTTCTTAGTTAAAGTTTTTGTTAAAGAAAAACGATTAAAATAAATTTTGTGTAACATTTTGATTTGTTTATTGAAGAAATAATGCTTTTTAGCCACGATGAGTTTGTAGAAATAGTTTTTACGATGTTTGGCTTTTAATAGAATTGAATATTACTTATTTAAGTAAATTATTTATAAATCAGGAGACATGCACAAGACAAAACGTGGTTTTGTAAGTAATGGTAATTCATTAACCATCTTTTGATTTATTTATAAATAATTGAATGTTCTTTTACTAATGTATATAGAAAATTAGTAATATTTTGGTTAAAATTCCAAATTTTCATTAAAATCAGAACGAGTAAAATACATTTCGTGTAACATTTTAATATAAATTTATTGAAGAATTAATGCTTTTTAGATCCGATCAGTTTGTAGGGATACCTTTTATGATGTTTGTCTATTACTATAATTTAATATAGCTAATTTAAGTAAAGTACCTGTAAGTTAGCAAACATCTCCAGGCAAAACGTAGTCTTTTAATATGCAATATAAAACACAGCATTTGACTTTAGCAAAATCCAAGGTTATTTAATTTGATATTTTCTTCAAATTAAATATAACTAGACTAGGAGAAAATTTTCTCATAAGGGGAGCGCATTACGTTGAAAATTCAATCTCGCAATTTATTTTTGAGGAAGATTTATTTTTAAAACATTCTGTAAACATAAAAAAAATTATATGTAAATTAAAACCTATGTAATTTTATTTAAATGTCCTTAAAAGAAAAACGCGTTCATATCTAATTTTTAAAGAAAATTTATAATTCTGGTATTAAGAGAAAATACAATAATTTTTTCCGTACAAAAATGAGAACCATATTAATTGAAACTATCTTTAAATTGTTAATTTAATTTAAGTAATTCTTATAACTATATTTCTTTTTAAAAAATTGTAATCCACTAATTAGGAGAATAAACATTTATTTTAGCATAAAAAATGAAAAACATATTAGTTAAAACTTTTGTAAACTGTTAAATAAATTAGGATTTTTTAAAAAAAAATTGTTATTCCAGGATGTAATTTGGGTCTCCTGTTTGTTATGACAGTGTCTTAAACATCATACTATTTGTGTCTCGGCAACGGCGACTCTTTATTAATGTAATTGTGCAGAAAGTTTTGGGACCATTTTCTCGAAATTGATTGGCTCTTACGCTTTAATATCTTCTTGAGTGAGCATTCTAAATGTGTTACCTTGTCAAGCTAAAAAAAGTTATTCAAGTGCTAAATTAATTTCAGAAAAAAATGAAAAAAGTAAGTTTCTAATGACATGGTGAAAAAAGAATTACTCGCAGATAGCTTCAAAACATTTTAAAATATAAATATATTCGTAAAATAGTTGGTTACTTATAATAAAAACATTGAAATAATCAATTGAAAATATGCCTTACCAAGAACGCAGCATTCTCCAGGGCCACAGTCTGAAGGGGATCTGCATTCTGAGGGTGCCAAGGAATAACCATGTACCTAAATAAAAGAATGGTTACTTCTTAGGAAGAATTTTCAATTAGGAAGTTAATTCAACAACAATCCTTTCATGTAATTTTAGTGGCAAATGAATGCAAGCAGATATTTTCTTTATAAAACATCATTTAGGCGCCAAATTCGGTAATTTATCCAATGGCACATGTCATCCACTGCGAACATCTAAATCTTAGCCATATCATGTCATCCGTAGGTTATAATTAAATTTTAGCCGTCTTTCTAGGGTGTGGTGTGCCAGGACATGCATTTATGCCGGATTATTAAATAGACAAATCTTTAAGGTCTTCCTACATTTTTTTCTGTATTTTCAATTTATCTGATTTTTCGATTTATTTTACTATGGACATGTACTAGAACATATATTTTTAAATTTTAAAACATTATTCTGAGGATTTTGTTTTCATGTTTTGAAGATCTCTTGCAGCATTTTATAAGGAGTTTTATATGAAAGCATTTTATAAGGAGTTATAGATATATTGAATTCCAAAAGATTTGCAATTCAGTATGTCTTTTTCCGGGATATAAAATATTGCCTTTTTAATTATTGCCTTATTAAGCGTATAAAAAAGATAGTTCTGCTTCAGTGCAAGAATTTAACTACGTATTACTGACATTTATTAACATATCGTTGTTTAAGCAATTCCATTGAAAACTTGAGTTTCTTATATTATAAACACAATTGTTTTTTCCTTGCCACTTCCAAAAATATAAATAAATGCTGCTTTTTTTCCTCTAAATTTTCTGAACCCAAAATATCTTTTTTGTAATAATTAACAAATGTAAAAAAATACTACAGCTGAATCACCTATTCAATTATACCGAATCATTCATTAATCATAGTATCACACATGTGTGAAAAAGATAACGAAAATGAGAGTTTGAAAAAAAGACAATACTAAGAAAAAAAACTAGAATACACTGATGAGATTAAAAAGAAAAAGCAAAGAGATTTTTGTTTTGTTAAAGAAATCTGGCAACAGCAATATCTTCGAAACCACTAATGATTATGATGATAATCCCTCGACAATCGATTTTTTTCTTCCAAGTTCATTAGCAGTGGTTGTTTAACGGTAACAGAACCACAGATTCATTACAAGCAGGCATTTGATTTCTTTTTCAAGACGAAAGCTTTTTTAAAAATAAATTAACGCTGTAGAACATAGAAAATTCTTATATTTATTTATCTAAACAATTACGGGCTCTCTGAATATTAATATTTTTCAGCGGAAATCCAAATGGTAACAAAAAATAAACTTAGTTTAGTTGAATGTGAATTAAATTTACTATATTTTAAGATAGTAAGTTCATTTTAACGCGATAGCTAGTAATAAGCTAATAAATTGCGGAACTTATTATTATTTATTATTTATTTAAGAATTATTTGCAAGCTATAAAAAATTAGTTTGGATCTCGGAATTGTGAGCTCCTAGTAGAAGACGAAAGCATAAATCAAATAGAATATAAATATGACAAAAAATGTTGGTTATTATTTTCGAACAATTTGGTTTTTAATTAAAAAGAAAATGTATTGTTCTGAATGTTGGCTTTGTGAATATAGCAGTACTCAAAGTTCAATTCTTTTTTATGCTATATTTTAAAAGATAGAAATATTCTATTCGCCAATTTTAATAACATATTGGGAAGGCAAATTTAGAATTATGCAAGATCAATTGATAATTAGTGAAATATATCGAATAAATCACAGAATCTGTTATAAGAAATATTTTTAGTTATGTAAATTACTTGCTTATTGAAAATTGTTTTAAAGTTAAGTTTTAAAGTTTTTTTCTACGAAATTCAAAAAAATAACTGTATTTTTCTTAAAAATTTAGAAAATGATATATGAAAATTTAACTGAAATTTGAATTTTTATTTGAAAATATTATATGAATAATCTTTTTAAATTATTAAAATATTAGTGATTTTGTAAACTCAGTTTACATCCGTTCTAGTACAGTTTGATCAGCTTTAGAGTAAAGGAAAAAATTCCATAAATACGAATTACTTGACAGGAGTTTACATAGTTACAAAAACAGCAGTAAGTTCAGAAAGACAAAGTGAATGGAGTATTAATTTTTTCTGCAATACAATCGAAAGATCTTTCCTTACCTGATCAAATCCCAGCAACATCAGCACAAGAAACATCGCCGTGTATATTGAAACAGACATATTTAATCTCAGAAGGAATTGAGTTACAAAGTAGATACCTGAAATGAAGAAAAAGCATTAAAGTTTGATTGATTCGAAATTTTTAGATTAGTTTTACTTACAAAATCACTTTTGAATTTAGAAATTATTTAAAATTTGCAACACACACACACACACGCACACACACACACACGCACACACACACACACACACACACACACACACACACACACACACACACACACACCTTTATGTTTGGTGATTTGAAATGAAGAAAAGCATTTTTTTTGTCTTTCTGTGTCCTCTACACATGCATCTAAAGCTTATATTTCTCTCCCTTGTCCGCACATCCTTATTCTAACAATTTACCTTGAACCTATATTCTGAACGTCTGAGTAAATTATTCAGACATAAGAAGCATATTTATCTCAAAATTAAAAACTTTTTTAAAAAAAGAAAACGAATATTTCAAAAATTATATAATTAGAAAAAATCCAAAGAAAAAATAAAGATGTTCTTACAAAAAAAATGTTTATACAAGTATATAAAATTTTTCTTGTAAAAGAATAATTTTTTTTCCTTCCAGCACACACTTCTTTTGTCTAAATGACTTTTTTTATACTTCACGAAAGCAGTTTTGTTTTTTCGAATGATTTTTGCTTGAAATGGAAGCCATAAATCACGCTTTAATGCTCAGCACTAGCATAATTAGGGCACAAACAATTTAAAATTAAATAAGTAACTAACTTTTGATTTATAAACTGTCTGCATTGTAATTGAAAACACGTTTTAAAGCACACTGAACATAAAAAATGCAGGTAATTTCTTATCTAATTATGTAGATAATTTTCAAAGTAGAATTCTCTTAGCTTTTATTTAAAAAATATTTTTTAAAAATCAAATTACAAAAAGAGAAAAGGAATTTCGTTATACATATCCGTCTTTTCTAATTATGTTAATTAAATTCTAAAGTTACTGACTGTTTTAATTTCGGAGTTTCTTTTACATCATACAAAAATTTTATTGCCTGAAATTCAAAGGCTGCGATAAAATTCTCACATAAAACATATTTAAAAAAATTATTCAGTTGCAAATAGCTTTTGTTCTCCTCAAAATAATGAAACCAGACAACTATATTTTCCTACAGTTTTCAGTATTTCAGTCAGAGTATTTTTCTACAGTTATTACAGTTATAAAAAAGTGAAAAATAAATTACTCATATTTTTAAAAATAAGTCCCCGTTTTCAACAATGATTGAAAATTACTGGCATCGCTAAATTTTTTAAAAAAAGAACACAAAAGAAATATTTTCTTAGTAAGAAATTCATTAAGTAAAAATATTTTTTTAAAATTTGGAAGAAAAGAGAACTAATTATCTTTTAAATTTAGAGATGCGAATACTGTAAATATAAGATATTTTGTTTTAAAAATGTAATTAAAAATGTTACAATAAGTTTGCTACAAAACTGCGAGAGTAAAATGTTTTTCTTAAATGCTCTATTTAATTAATTCTTACTTGAACAGTGGAGTAGAGGACAAGAAAGACGTGTATTTGTCCCAAGCTCCAGTCTTTGAAGGCGGAAATGAGGTAAAATGTTATTCCGTTTTTTCTAATACTTTTTAAATCATATTTAGTTTATATAAAATCTAGTTTAGTTTTTGACTAGAGGCCAAACAATTACAGTGAAACCTCGTTACAACAATATTTTAGGGACCAAATAAATATATTGTTGTAGAGAGGCATATTGTTATATCGAGAGCCCACATATTTTGAGAATTTAATAAGAGTTTTTTTATTATTATTATTAGTTTAAGGTGCATAACATACTACTTTTAAGTCTATATTTAGAAAAAATCATTTGTAAAATACTAATAATAGTGGTGTAAATACTAAAAAAATAAATAAATAAGATAAATTCAGAAAATAAGCACAGAAATGTTCACATACCTGAAAACACTTTTTATTGAAAATAATCCAATATTTTTGTTTGTTTATTCATTTTTTAACTGTTAAGTTCACCAATACTGTATGCATTGAGTCTAGTGCACGAAAATGTTCTTCATTTGTCGACGGAAGGCTTGAAAAAAATGTCCGTAGAGAATTCACAGATTGAAGAGCTTTCTGGGATGACAATAAGGATTGCGATAGACCTGTATTATCATCATCATCTTCATCATTGTTTCCTATCTCATCAGTAATTTCAGAGAGAATATCTTCATCAGTAACTACTGCGAAAACCATAAGATCATCATCTGCTGTTAAATAGTCTTCTATACTAATTCCAAACTTTTTACCGCTTGTTTCCTCAAGTTGGGATACGGAATTTTTGATGTGCAAAACACATTCTTGATCATCTGAGAGATCATTTTCTATGGAATTTTCATCATTATCAGATTTCTTATCTTCCATAACACAAAGACCGGCCTTTTTCCAGCAATTCCGAATGGTTTTTTCTGTTACTTCCCACCAACTTCCAGCAATATTGTCACACGCTTCCTTGACATTTACAGCTTTGAAAGGGTCTTCTACTTTATTTTCAAAGTTTACAAGTATGGAGTCCACCAACCGTTTTCTGTAATATCGTGGTGACCAGATAGGTCTAGATGTCCTTAAACCTTATCAGAATTCCAAAGCTTACTGGGAAATGAGACTAGGCATACATTTACACTTCACCATCCCCCCCCCTCACTCACTCCAATTCCCAAAAGGGTGGTCTTCATCTGTTTTGAAATCTGAACAATAGCTAATAGACGGAAAAAATAACAAAAGAAAACGAGAAAAAAAAAAGCATTTGAAAATCAAAATATTATTATAAAGGGAGAAAATAATACTGAAATTTAGATTGAAAAAATCGTTTTACAGAGGTTTATTGTTCTAGAGAATATCGCAATATTGAGGGGAGATTAACATTAGTTTATATGCAAAATCACCGGGACCACAAAACATTATTGTAGTAGAGGGAGTTATCGTTGTATCGGGTATCGTTGTAGCGAGAGTTTACTGTATACCATGCGTAGAGCATCATTTATCTTTGCTAATTCCCGAATGGAGAATGGGAAGAAAAAATCATGTCCAAGTTACCATATAACCTGACTACTTTACTATATAATCCTTTTAATGGGTCTTTTTAACGTTGTTCATACATGACAACGCTAAAAGCGAGTCAAGCGAGACGAAGCAATTTTGGAATACAAAATGTTTCTTGATGGGCGTGGAGAAGGACGTAATTTATTAAGGCAAGAACTAACTATTTTTACAAATACTATTACGTTTACTCACGTTTTGAAGTCAAATATGACAGGGAATAAAAATTATACCTTAAAAATCATATAAAATATTAAAAATTAGACCGCTGTTTATCTTTGCTAATTCTTAAGGTCGAGTGGGGAGGAAAATCATATTAGTTTTAATTATCATTTAATCTGGCTACACAGTTGTATCTTGTCACATTTATATTAGTATCATAGTGAATAATTAATGGAGCCTTTTAACGCTGTTTATACATGATAAAGTTAAAAAGAAATTAAACGTGTAGTAGCAGGTTTGGAATCCAAAATATTTCTTGATGAGAAAGAAAGAGGATATGATTTATTAAGATGAGAGGAACAAGAACTACTGTGACAAATGTCATTGCGCATTTGAAACAGTAGTTCGTGTACTCACACTTTGAAATCAAACCAGACAGCAAAACAATTATGTCTCGCACAGAGCAGTATTTATATTTGCTGATTCCCTAACGGAGACAGGGTAGAAAAAATTATATTATCTCCTAGTTACCATTTAACCTGACTATTCACTATATCTTGTGGCATTTATATTATTAGCTTTATAAGGGTTGGCCATCTGGGGACCCACACCATGATTATTAATTAAAACAGTGCTTTGAACAATAATAATGTTTCACATACTAAAAGTCTACAAGCTCTGTTTCCAGGTGGGACTGAGCATCGACTGACTCATTTATTAGGCAAAGATCGCAGTGATATCTATAAAAAGTCGGGGAAGGAAATCCTCTTCAGACATGTTAAGACAGAGCGGCGAACCCGGTGCCAGAAGTCGAGGCTGAGGCCGAGTTCAAATGGAGTAAATCATCAGCTATCTACCTTTGTCTATAGCTGATATAATATTTTTCATAATCCTTTGCATCGCCAGTTACTAAATATAACAAATGTGGAACCATCTTTCAGCAAATTAAAATTAAATAAAGGTTATCTTCTGTCAAGCATAAGGGTATAATGCTTAAACGCTCTTGCTATACTAAGTATCGAAAAATAAACTGGAAAAATTATATTTTCCCTGAAGTAATTAATAAAAAATAAAAAAAAATCACGCAGCATCAAATAAGTATGCAAATATTCGGTTTCTTTTTACTTTGATAAAAACTTTGGGCCCGAAATGGTTTCTTGAACCCGGACCCCTTCACAGAGAATTCCGGGTCTGAGCTTAATGAATAATTAATGGGGCCTTTTAAATTTGCTCATACATGATAATGTTAAAAGTTAGTCAAGCGCACTGTAGCAATTTTGGAATCCAAAATGTTTCTTGATGGGGGAGAAAGAGAACATGATTTATTAAGACAAGAGAAACAAGAACTACCTTACAAATGTCATTGCGTTTATTCATATTTTGAACTCAGACATGACCAGGGGGCAGAATATTATACTATACAATAGTCATCATTTACTTCTGCTAATTTATTGATGACACCAGGAACAAAAAGGAAATCATATTACGTCGAGTGAATCAATTATTCTGGCTACGGCACTGTGCGTGAATTCATATTATTATAATTGGCTTTGTGAAGAGTTAATAGATTATTTAAAATTCTTACACGAGTTCTAAACACTTAATGTTCCCATCAATAAGGGCAACTTTAAAAATATAATACGTTTGAGATGGGATGTTGGAGGACATGGTTTCCGGGCATGGGTCGAAATCTATAAATTAAATTTATAAAATGTCAAGTGTGGGAATGTTTATTACATGAAAGCAACGTCGCATGATTCGACTCAGTGCAAAACCAATATAGTTATTAAAAAGCATTTTTCATATCCACTTGTGAGGGGGGGGGGAGCTCTTTCACACGTCTCACAGATAGAGCACAGGATAGAGAAAAGACTCGCTCGAAACAGCCCTCGAACCCGGGATGCTTAGATCAAGAAAAAGCGAGCTAATCTTAGGCCAGGACACCGGTGATGATCATATTTAAATATTAATTACAAAATTCTGCATGGTAAAATGTATTTAAAATGAAAGTTATTTAATTTCGTATAGATCTTTTTTTATAAACATGAAATGAGTCATCAACAAGCGATTCGTGTGATTTTTTTCCTTTTGTCTACCAGTTCGTGAAAATGTGCGTCATCAGTCACGCTTTTGAAGCGTGGGCTCAACATTTCAGTTTAATTGATTTCTTCCTCTTCATAATTAATTCTTCCTTTATATTATTCAAACGCCACTTTTTTAAAACCCCAAATGAATGCGCATACAGAAGTGAAGAGGGATGAGAAAGGTTTCGAATGTTCGAACGATGGAATGAGAAGAATCCTCCCGAGATAAGTGAGAATCATCCGCTGGAAAAAGCACTCAGGACAACATCCGCTTTTGACTGCGCCAAAGGATGTGATTCGTCCTCGAGAGGAATGAGTTTTAGAATCTTGCGCTACATACATCCTGTAGCACTGCTGTTAGTTTATTGAGTAAGAAAAATAATCATAATCAGATTATAAGTCTAATGCATATATGCACAGAGAGAGAGAGAGAGATAATATATTTTGGAACTTTCATATGAAATTCGTTCCGTTTTCTTTTTGTTTACAAAATTTATAAAGTAAAAGTAAACAAAACAGAAAGAAGAAAAGATTCAAACCTCTGGTGTGGTGCATCGAAATATAATACTGTTTTAGGTTTGGTTCATCTATCCTCAAATTATTTTTTAAATTTATTCTTGGTTATATAGCATAAATAGAAGAAAATATTTAATATCGACACAAAGCAGTTGGTTATAAATGCTATAAGTTAAGCACTGAAAGGTATTGACGCAAAATATACCTAAAATACTTTTAGAAATTTTATAAAATTAGGAAAATAAAAATGATATCACAGAAATATTTATTTTTGCTTTTTGCTTATATTTATATTTCCTTTTGCATATAAAATATAGAAAAAGTATTAAAATAAAAAAAAATCGAACTCGATATACTGACGAATCTGTACGTTTTAGATCTGTCTAAGTTTGAAATATATAATTCTTGGGAAATATCTGTCTATAACAAAAATTACTCAAAACAAAAAAACTTTGAGTTAGTCGGATGAAATTTGATTGAAGACGGTGCTTCCATTAAATTACTAGAATTAAGTCATTCTTTTGAGTAAATCCGTTCAAAGAAAGCTAATCTTTCCGTCTGTTTGAATGTAGACTAATTTAATATTTACAAAACTAAGAGAGCTAGATAAATAAAATTTAGTACACAGAATTTTACATCCATACAGATTATGAAATTTTGAGTCAAATCCTGCAAGGGGCTGACGGACTGCAGATCAATATTTCCAGAAACATGTAAACGAGTGAAAAATGCAGTGATTTAACTATATCAATTCTGACACCAGATTTTATGACTTATAAGTGTATTTTGTGTTAAAATTGTGTTTCAGTCGGTTGGAAAAAACGTATCTAAAACAAAAATTCGAATTTTGGATACTATTAACCGCATGCTAAGGATTGGTCACCAAAATACTCTCTAAGGACTCAACTCGAGACATTTTTAAAAAACACTTTTTTGGAATTATGTCACACTGTCTGATTAAAAAATATTTTGAGCTGGAAGGATAGTCTTTACACTAATTTTTATAGATTTCTGTTAAATTTTGAACGAAATCCATTCAGAAGGTGTCTGTCTGTTCGGCTGTCCGATTACATGAGAAAATTTTAACTATGAAACGAAGAAAACTAGTTAAATAAATTTTGATGCTCAGATTTAACTTCTAAAGCATAGATATAAGTCAGATTTTTAACTAAATTCCTCAAGGCTTTGATCATCTGTCGGTCTGTGCTAATATAAGCATACAAACGTGATAACTAGAAAAAATACCATGATTAACCACGTAAAATATATCCCATAAAAATAGTGTACACATTTTAGGACATGCTTTCCGAAGGCATTAGAGAAGTCTTTTAAGTGATGCTTTTCTTTACAGAATTCTTATTCCATCATAATTAATCTGTTATGCAATGCTTGTGGTTGGCTATATCTTAGAAAGCAAATTACACCAGCTTCTATGCAATTTTCTAGAGTAACCTGACATCTACAAAATTACAATTGGTGGGTGATTACCGTAAATTAGTCTAATTAATAAGAAAAATTAATTCAAAAACTTCTTAAATTTTGAAATTTTTAAAAAAATTTTAAAATTTTTTTTGTTGAAATAAACGCATTATACAGTAATATATTATAAACTTTAAAAACATTTAATAAAGTAATTTTCAGTTATTTGAATAGGAAAAACTAACCTTCATATATTTTAAATTCAAAAATTAAATACAAACCAACAAATGATTTTTCTCCTTATGTAATTTATAACATGACAGCTGATAAAAATTAATAGCTCAAAACTGTATTTAATAATAACAGAAATAAGCAAACTGAGCAGATATGTTTCTTTAAATTCATGTTTACATCTTTCCAACAAGCGATTTCTTTTTCTTTTGTGTAAAATTGAAACTCCATTTTTTCTCTCCATCTCTAAGTAAATTTTTGTCAAAAAGAGTTTTTTTACTGGTTTGCAAGGTAAAAAAATGTTTTTTCCCGAAACCACCTGACATAACAGATATTTATTTTACTACACATATTGGATAAACTTAGATGATATATTAAAGAACGTGACAAGATAACGAATTTCATGAAAGAAATTTCACATAATAGCTCAGCTTCTAAACCATTGCACATTTTCAAAGGAGAAAGTAAATAAATAAACCATTAAGCTCAAGATATAAGTCTCGAGAATAACGTTTCAGTCCAGATAGATATGTCACATGTACTTGACACAAGACTGGAATGTGTAATTGGTAGCACGCGAAGACAGTGAGTTAATGTGTCACTTTGGTAAGTTGGGGCATGATCAGCAGGTTAACCAGGGGGAGCTTGAGGAAATGTTGAGATTGCTTATGACTCATCGTACATCTTGGGGTTCAAGGCAACACTCGTGGTACGTGACTGGCACCTAAAGGGGGAATTCATCCTAATAAAGCCATTGCCTCGACAACCTAACCGTGCACATGTGAAGGACATATCTGTAGGTAAGGGTCAAGAATCCCGGCCTTGAAGGAGGTTAAAATAATATCACTAAGTGGTTGAACGTTTAATCGGGCAATCTTCTTCGCCTTCACAACACGCCTACGTCAAGCTCAGATTGCGCAAAGTTTTTTACCATCTCAGATACAAAGTATACAAAGAAGAGAGCATTGTAATTTCCACCAGATTTGAGCTCGATATTTTGACGAAGCCACTTGTTTCAGAACAAACATTTAATGAGTGTATGTCTAAATGACGATATACTCACTACCTCAAAAAGCGTTTTTAACTCGATAATGCTGATGACAAAATAATGTTCTTATTAAATAAGAATAAAAATAATAAAATTTTATACTCGTGTTTTACTCAAAATTGATATATTTCTATCCAATTTGAGTTAAATCCCTTTACAGAAAGCCCATCTATTCGAAAACAAGATAATATGATAGTAGCGAAAAAAAACCCTACCATATAGATAAAATTTGGTGGACATATTTACTATCTAATACGTACATTTTTATCAAGTTTGAACAAAATCTGTCATAGGCCATGTGTACTTCGTATACATCCAAATGCAACATCTGAAATTGCCTTAACTGAACTTGTGACTACAGTTGTAGCTTTATGTCAGATTTTGATTTCAGTCGGCCGGAAAAAAAATTGTTCCAAAATATATATTTGACTTTCTGGTAATATTATCTACATGGTAATAATACCCCTCCCCCCACAAAAAAAATGGACATCTTTAGCCAAAGATTGATATTCCATAGCTATTGTTCTCCAATGTCATGCAATTAATATATAAGTTTAAGTTTTTTTTTTTTTTACTACACTACGAATTCGCTGTGTTAATAGAGCAAGTTTATACATTCATCAAAACCGAATATATTGATTTATTGATTCTAGAACTGCATATTTTTTAAAAAAATTTTAAATTAGAGAAGAGTAATGTTTGAGAGGCTAAGACATTTTTCAAAAAGGAAGCAAAACTAACATATAGTTTAAAATACAAACCATTTTAAGAAAAAAGAAACGCTTAAAGAAGCCTACAAAAGCTCCCAACGTGTCCGAAAGTGTAGTTATTCATAAATTTCATAACATTTTTTAACCATTTCTTCATGGATATTGAAAAAAAAAGAATTAGTAAGTAAATAGTAGGCTAGTAAATCGAACGATGTGTTAATTGTAGCTAACCTAGCGCAGATGGTAATCATTGATTCAAGACAAACTTTGGTAACAAAAGATTTCTGCTGGAAAGAAAATCCAATAAAAAACACACCCTAGAAAACAGTATTTTTAAAATCTGCTCTGCGTTCGTAAACTTCAAAGAATGATCCGTTTTATTTTTCTTCTTATAGTCTCTTCATTGTAAGCCAATCACGAATGATGTTAACAACAACATCGAAGCGATTTTACAAGCAGCGACCAATCGGCTATGAACAGGAAGAACATAAGGCATTCTTCGAAAATCGATTGGACGAGAAGCGAATCCGATTTGACGCTTCGACGGAACTAGATCGGGTTTCTTGAACATTTGAAATGGAAATCGAATTTCTGATTTTGGCGCCATCCATCTGAAAATGGCTTTCGGGCAAAAAAGGGGAACGCTTCAATTTTCCTAGCAATCAACAAGAAAGTTGAAGGCCAGAACCAGAGTAGAATTTCTGACAAGATTTTCGAATTTCTTCCTTCTAGTAGACATAGAAAAAAGATTATTATTATTTTTTTCTATTTTGAGTGTATCATATTTTTTTTTTTTGCTTTTGAATTCGATACACAACTCCTCAAAGAAAATTTGATAAAAGGGTAAATGATATTTATATAAAAAAAGAAGCTTTTCTTAAAAAGATCCTATTCAAGAATTTGTTTGTGGAGGAGGAAAATTAAATGTTAAGATGCCATGTTTCCTAGATATCTTACTTTACTGAAGATAAGTTCTTGAAAGTTTAAAACTGGATTTTTATATTCATATGATTTGAGAAAAAAATACTATCATTGTAGGAGGGAAATAAAGCCTCTGATTTGTAGTTTAAAGCGATACAATAAAGTCATTGCTTGCTTAATTGATACAAATCAAATGCACCATACAAATTTCATCGTATCATCCAGGGGTGAAAAAAAGGGTGGATTACAATACAATGAATAACAACGCAATGGCATGGACTTACTTTTAAAATGACTCATGTTATCATTCCATGTATCTAAAAATCCGTAATATTCTTTTGAATGGCGCACTTAAAGTTAATAGAAATTTAAATGTCATTACTTTAACAGCGGCATAGCGAAAATACTGGTGCATAGAATGTAACATGCTTTTTCAGCTCTTTTTACGAAATGATTGATTGCAATTGAACAAAGGTTAATGAAACCCAAAGCTTGGCATCATTTATTCGTCCTCCTTCATTGATATTTTACTGTAAATATTGATAAAAAGTACCCTGTCTCTATGTTTGACCTCTGTGACCAGTGTATCTATGCATACATTGACCCAAGTTGTTATACCGATTCTTCGTTAAATAAGAACAGAGATTTTATTGAATAATCAATAAAATCGCATATATTTTTCCATGCGATCATTTGATAATATAAAACTCATGGATGAGTTAATTCCGATTCAATTTGATTTATTTTCATAAAAATGTTATTTCGTAGATTATTTGATTAAAAATATTAATTAAAATTTTTTAAGGTACTAAATACGATCAAATTATCAGTATAACAATTAACACGTAACTGGAGACGTGAGTCAAAACGACTTCGGGTTGTTGTTCATTAGCACAGATTATCACTAGGTGATTTGACCATGAGTACAATCATCTCCTCGGTAACTTAAAGTTTTTAATTCTGTAGTATGTTGGCAAAAGTCTAAGTATAATCTCGAGCGTAAAGCCGATTTTTTTGAAACATTTTTTTCTTCATAGAATTATTGATTCCACGTCTCCGGTGACTGTTTTAATTTGAATTATGCAAAAGGTTAAAGAAATACTCTTGAAATTATGCTTTAAAATATTGTTTTCTTAATTTTTGTTTGCCAAATTCTAAAAGTTATTAACATTCATGAAATTCCGTAATATTTAAAAGAAGTAGACTTTCATTAAAGGATTGCTCAGATTTTTTTAAAATAGTTCCAACATTTAATATTATAGCATTCAACAATTTTAATATTAATATTTTTGGCAACTTCATGATTTCCAGAATGTATTGTGTTTCCAAAATTCCAATGTTGTTTACAAAAGAAAAAAGAGGAAAATAACAATTGAGTCATTTTGAATCCATGTCTCTGGCCGCGTGTATAAATTCATGCCGACAGTTACAAATTAAATGACGGTTCAAAATTTTCAAAAGAATGCAATTTCATTTTGAAGAGAATGAAAAATTATTTCCCTCCAATCTATGCTTTAATTCAGTGCTCCGCAACCTTTTCTCGCCTACGACGCACTTTATTTCTTTCTAGAATTCCGCGGCACTCCAGAAGCTAAAGTATATAGGTATTCATTGATACACAAACTTTACAATAAATGTTTGTTTTTTATTTGAAAGGTATACATACATAAAATCGTAACATATTTATTTCTACGCAATCATAATAATTATTAATGTGATACCTGCGCTTGTTTCAATGAACACAAAAATTTTATATTTGGCTCAATATTTAACACCGCGACCCGAAGTTCTTGGTCAAGATCTTTTAAGTATGACCGCTTATCATTTTTAATTAATACAAGAGCTGAAAACTTTGCTCACATAAATATGTTGTCGAAGTAATATTAAGATTGCTTTGTAGGAAATATGAGGATATTCTTTTTTAACATAAATCCAGGAAACATCTAATGGAACTTCGGAGAAGTATAATTTTAAAGTCATGTCATTATTTAAATCTGTTCTCACCAGGGTACCATTGAATAATTATTTAGTTATAATAATTATTCTTTAGTATATTTAGAAAAATAGACATTTTTATGAAAAAAAATTGTCATTGTGTATTAAATACATGATGAAAAATTGCAAAATGTCAAGTACAATGTATTTGATTGCGGCACACCTGTATCTGGCTCATGGCACACCAGTGTGCCGCGGCATACCGGTTGCGGAACACTGCTTTATTTGATAATAAAAAAATACGATAAAAAGGATTTCAAATTGAAGAACAGATAAAACTAACATTTATCTTTCAAGAATTATTTAAGAAATAAACATTAAAATAAATAAAACCATTCTGGAATTTGCCAACTCTATTTTTTATTAGTTAAAATACTTACATTCTACACGGATAATTGAAAAAAAAAAAAAAACCCAATAAATAGATTATGGAAGAAGAATAAAAAAAATTCCGATACGTAGCCAATTCGAAATCCTTCTTTCTAACCCTAAATAAAAACAATATCCACAAAAGAAAGAAAAGCCCCTCCTTGATCTTCGGGTAGAAAGAAATATCGTTTTCTACGACATAACTCATTTGGAAAGAGGATTCCTCAGCTGTTGCAATGAGAAAAGAAAAATGCGATTGCCCCCACGGAAAAAGAACTTATTAACGCACGAAGACCCTTTCCACCAAAAAAACAAGCAGTTTTCTTAGGTTTTTTTTCTCCTTTTTCTCTAGAAGCCATCCATAGATCACAGAAGAAGCCAAAGGAAATATTGGGTTCATTAATCTAGAAGAAAACAGTCTGGGATGTATTGTTAGGTTTTTATTGAAGTTCAGCGGATATGGGATATTAAAAGATATTGGAAGGGATACATCGCTTTCTCATACGTCAGCGGCGAGGAAGAACATGATAGAATTTGCTAAGCCAGATAATGTATATGGATCTATTCGGTTGAAATTGAATAAAATAAAAAGGCTGGAAGATAACGTATTGTGGTGTAAAATAATCTTTGCTAATTGTATTGTAGAATTTTTTTATTCGATTTGATCGAACATTCAACAGTAGCCTGGTTGAATTTAATGCTTTTGTTTTTCTTGAGATAAAGTGCTAAAAATGTAACAAATAACGGATATTTTGTCGTTTGTCTTCCAGGATTAAATCTGTAAAGTAAATACAACTAATAAGTAACATCAATAGAAAGTTTTCATAAATACCTTAATTATGCAATTTTTTTTCAAGGCCGCGGTAGCCTGGTTAGTAGAGGTCAGTCTCGTAACCGAAAGGTCGCGGGTTCTGTCCTCGTCTTGGCCAAAGACCGCCGTGTTGGCTAATGGCAGTTGGGGCACGTTAAATATGTCGAGACTGCAATGTCCTCCAAGTTCCCATAACAAAACGATACCTCTGGGGGTACTGAATCAGGGATGAGTAGGTGTCTGATTTGGATCTAAATTCCGACTTGCTGAAGGATGAATGAGTGTATGAATGAATTCGACCACCCCTAAAAAGGGTTGTGTCGTATGTGTGAGCTAGAAGTCGGACTTCTGCCCTCTGGGTGCTCAGGGGTCTTTACCCTCAGAAGCTACTGCACCTCCTTTCTGGGAAAAACACGGACACGACGACAACAACATGCTATTTTTTTATTTCCTTGAATATCCTATCAGCATTGAAATTTGAAGATTTTGAAAATAACATAGTTAACCCGTTCGCTGCCATGATCCACGTCTGATATTCGCATCATGTATCTAGTAAGATGACCTCTTTCTACGCTAAGCTTAACCTCAAGTAGAAAAAGCATAATCTAATAAGATAGATGGTTTAATATAATTACATATTATTCATGATGAATGGGAGAGTAATGTTTCAGTAAAAGTGATAAAATATTCATTTATATTTCCAATAAGATAAGAAGCACTAAAGGATGAAACAAATGCCATAAACAATTTAAAATCAGCAGAATGTCTCCGTAAAACATTCTCGCTTACTCTTTGATAACCTTGTCGTACCAGAGAACTCCTTGAGAGGCATTTGTGTATGGTACATACGAAATATTAATTTTCGGTGTAAATTTCGCATTTTATTCGAATCGTGCCATCCTTTTAGAGTCATTTGGCAATTAAGTCCTGGAATGCTGTTATTAAAAATCAAATATGTATTTTACATGCATTTCCCCCGACCTATTGAAATGAAAATTTATTAAATAGGTACTCTTGTAGTTTTAAAATACTACACCAAATTTAATATATTTAACTTACTGCGTTTTTGAGTTATTTCATTTATATATTTCTGAAAGTACACGCCGACAGGTGATGAACCTGTCATTGTATTTGGCTTAAAATTTGATAGATAATCTACAGTAAAGATGTATGCACCGAACTTTATCTACCTATTTTTCTTCGTTTTGAATCTATCGTGTTAACTTGTGTTTGTACAGATAGACAGATTTCCTCTTAATTTGCTCAAACTTTGGTAGAAATCTACAAATATGGTGTAAAGAACGTATACACCAAATTCTAACCGTTTAGCTAAAATAATTTTCGAGTTATCGTTGTCATAAAAAGGGCATTTTCCAAAATGTGTTTTTCTGAACTCAGGGATGTCTAAAATGTGAAGATTCAATGAAACCTTGAGATCGAATTTTCGACGATTGCTATACTTTCTCTATTCTACATATAAGGGAAAATAAGGATTTTTCATAGGAACTCAAAATTTTAATTCATAAAAATTAATTTGAAGGTGATTTAATTCATAGAAATATAATTAAATTTATAATTACCAGCGGGTGACCGAGCTCCGCTCGGAGAAAACAGGTATCGAAGCTAACTCGAAGATTTAAATTTTCAATTGTGATTTATCAAAACAATACATGCCATAAGAAAATTTGTGAAACCATTGGTGAAAAGATAACCGGTGAAAGTGCACCATTGTAAACTATTCTAAACAAAGTTAGAGTTTGGAAAGGGAACTATTCTATACAAAGGTAAAGTAAAGGTAAAGATTGAAGTGTGTTGAAGTTCAATATTTTTGACAAATTTATTTAGAAAAACCAAACATATATACATACATAAGAAACATATTATAAACCTATAACAGCATAAACATAAAACTTTATTAGTTCGCCATATTGGCTATAGATGGCAACACGTTACCGCTTGAAAATTTAAGTAGCCATTATGGCGAACTAATAAAGTTTGAAAATATCCTATCTGTAACTCCGAACTGCTTGACCGTAGCGCTTCAAAACCGGCGCCAATCGATTCCTCGTGGCCAAAAACCCCAGACCCCCAAGTTTACCGGAGTTTATTAATTCTGGGGCGATTTTCGACTTGGCAACCATTCCTCGTATTATAGTATTAGATTGATATAATAATATAATTAGAATATATTATATTATAAATATATTAATTTATAATATAATATAATTTCTCATAAGCTGGAGTTAAGAAAAAATATTTATTTAGTAAAAAGTGGTTATCACTTACAGTGAATTTTCGTTGTCAAGTAGTTTAAAATAATTATTCGTTACAGTTACCTAAATAAAATATAGAATTTTTTTTAAGGAACATTAATGAAATCCATGATATTAGAAAACAATTTAGCACAAAAAAAATCCCAAATAATCTGTAAGCTAAAAATTAAAAATGCTTGTTCTTAGAACTGAAAAGAAAAACATATTGAAATTGCAATGTTACATCGTAAAAGAGAAGCAAAATTTCATCAAGCAATTTATAATTTTGTTAAAGCAAAAAATGTTGATAGATTCTAAAGACACGAACTTTCAAGCGATTTAATGAAACTATATATTCAGAAACTACTGAAAAATACTCTGAAAACTACTGAAATTTGAAAAGATTACAAAAGATAATCAAATTCCATGTGAAGCAACTTTGTTTCCTAAGTTTTCTTATCACATAAAGACACATGCTACCAAAATAAATCTTTGCGCATAATTTTCAAGTAATGGTAAATTTAACTATGGAAATTGCCAGCACAAAACAACTCAAAATTTACATATTTTGGAACAGCTGTTGTATTTCATTAGTGCCAAGTATTCTCACCAGCTTTGCTTTTTTCCCCATGAACTTTACTTACATGTGAAGTTTACTTTTATATGCTAGAAAAATTCTTTCCTGTTAGAATTCAAATACCTATGGCGATTCGCAGGGGAAAAATTTCATCGCCAATATTGAAAGAAGTACGTGAAGTGAAAAAAAAATGATAGATTAGAAACTTCTTTCGCCAATGTTTATCTTGTACGGTTTGTTTGATTTTTCAATTACTTTCCAGCATATTTTAATGTGTTTTCATCAGCTATTGAGGCGTAAAATTAATAGAAAAGCATTCACTAACTCATCTTTCAAGGGAAAATGTGGGTTCTAATGTTTAAAGATTTGTTCGTTTTTTTTTAAACGAAGATCAACACAATTCTCAAGATGATAGAGATCCAGAGAGTCAAACAAAAAGGAATATTTTTATTTCTATATTTTTTCTATTAGAAATCAAGTCTATTATTATTTTAATTTTTTCTATGGAATACCAACATATATTATTCGTTCTATTTTAATTTTCTCATTTGACAGAAAGAAGAAAAAAAAAACAAAAAAAACAGAAGAATAATGTCATTTTTAATAATTTTATTTTATTTAAAATAAAACAAAAAAAAAACAGCTTTGAAATAATATCGTTTTTATTTTGGAATGCTTTGTATTTAATTAATTAATTAATTACGCAAAAAACATTTGATATTATTATTTCCACATAAATCATTCTAATTGTGATGTTAGAAATAAATATCAAGCTTGATAATTGACGTTTAAGACTGCAAAGCGAATTTTAAAAGTTAAAAATTTGAAATTTAATTCATATTTGAACATTAAAAAAAGAATGTTTTATTATGTGATTTAACTGAAAAATGACGGGCAATTCTCTAAATAGCTCTCAGATGAGCGAGTGAAGAAGTCGCTAATTAGATTTTCCAACGAACCGATAGAGGTATCTTTTTTTAGGTTTTTCAGCATTTTGCTTTTCGCATTTACAATTTTTACTTCTAGACCAGTTAATTAATTAGGAAAATACACTTATGTAAAACGTTTGCACATTCAATATCCATATTCTTTTTGTATTATAAAAACTCATTTAGATCTTTATTCGGCTGTTAAAATTAAATATTTTGGAATGCGACATATTTAAAATTTACGTGTTTATATACAAAATATTTAATAATAGAATACTATAATAGATAATATTTTTGTTCATTTTCTTTGGTAATTGATTAAAAAGTTTCTCAGATACAATGATTCTTAAAAAACTTTCGATAGCTGACTGGAGCTTTAATTTGTTTTTATGCGCACTCTTAAGTATCTATATACAATTTCTTGCCCTCTACATTTAGGATAACAGCCATTGTTGCTATAAATCCTTATCTCTTATTTTTTTCAGCTCAAGTTTTCTATTAGTAAATATAGCAGGTGATTATATAAGTTAGTATTTCGTAAAAGAAGGGTAAGACACGTTTTAATGTCTTAATGCTAAAATTTTCTTTTTAACCACAAATCTTAGACAAATAATATGTTTTAATATACATTCTATAAGCTCAGTATAGTTTTTTTTTGTTGACCCTTATTGGCGCAAAAACATATTTGGCCGCAATGAGTCACACCAATCGTTAAAATGGTAAACATGAGCAACAATCTCAATTAATTAGTACAGTAGCAAAAAATAAAATTAATTTGTCAAAAGAAATAACATAAAAAAAGGTAATAGAAAAACGTTGTCTTTGTATGCAGTCTCCGAAAACAATGCTAAGCAAAGAACACAAGTTCGTTCACAAAAAATTCTTATTTAGTTTTGGTCGCTCTTTCCTAAATTTACTTATTTATTTTTGATCCATTAAAGAGTCATTAAAGAGATTTCTCGCATCTTTTTCCGTTTCGGTAATGTCTTCGAACTCTACTTTGATATATGCAATTTTTGCCCCTTTTATGATTCAAATACCCTATCTACTTGTACTGACATCTTTTAGCACCAACTCTGGCAGAGGATTGGGAAATAAAAAAAAAAAAGGATTTTTCTTTTGCCATTCTCTTATCAATGTGAGAACTGTTTAATTTTCTGTTAGTTTCAGCTTTATCTTGATGGAATATTATTTTATCAATAGAAGCATTAAAATCAATAGGACAGTACACAATGATTCAATAATAATCTGTTTTTAAAGAAACAAAACAAAACAAAAAACATAATTTAACAAAGTTGTAAGTTTTATTAAAAAATTATGAATAAAAATAATATTTTAAGTAGCTTTATTTATTTATTCTGCTATATTTTAATTATTTCCTCTAATTAAAAATTTATGTAACAAAAACAATAACTATGTCCGCCTCGAAATTTACAAAATATAACAAATGTGACCGAAAGGGCGTCAAAAGTCTAACTCTGTCAGGATAGACTATTAAAATCAATAAATCATGCCAATTTAGTTAAAGATACATTTAATGACATTATAGGACATGATTTACAAGGGGACAAAACTATTTAGGACAATAACATTTAACATATATGCATAAAAATAATACTCGGGGATTACATCATGCTTTACGTTCGCTTCCAAGGCATGAACTGATTGTTCATGATAACGACCGATAGAGGGCCGAGGAACAGTTACGGTTACAATACGGTTAACAAGGAATAAAGATAAGATGTAAGAAAATTATTGTTTAATAATTCATTTTAGTTCTATTTCACGAATCAGTTACCATTATTTAATTATTTATACAAAAGGCTATGTTTTCAAAAAAAAAATTATTTGTCGATAGCCTAAGCATTATCTATATCTAATAAGCTATATGATAATTTATTCATAGAATTCATTCATTTTATTCATAGAATCTATTCAATAATTTATTTATAAAATTGATCATTCATAGGATGAATTCATAAAATTCTTTCACAGGCTCTAATTATAGAATTGTCAAGTAAAGAAACCTTCACAAACAGCAATTCTGTCGATACAAATTACCTCAGTAAAGCAAGTTAATGATTCAAAAATTCAGTGTTTAAATTAAAAAAAAAATACTAATTAAATCTAAAGCAAACAATTCCAACTTTAAAAATAAAAATACCCAACTCAAAAGAAGACAAAAGATAATCAAATTCCAAACGACAAACTTTTGTGTTCTAAGAACCCATCTTTCTTATCGCACGAAGCCACATGTTCCCAAAGTAAATCTTGGTACGGAATTTTTAAGAAACCATAAATTCAGCAACTGAAATTACCCCTACCACGCAGCATTCCCTTATTTACATATCTTAGAATCGCAAAGCAACATCTGTTGCATTCCATCAGCGACGAGCTTTCTCACCGGTTCTGTCTTTTTGATGATGTTTGCAGACTTTGCTTTGGATGCACGAAAAATTCTTTCCTGTTATAATTCAAATACTTTTGGTGGTTTTTATGAGAAAATTTTCAGTTCTAAAAATAAACGAAGAATGTTGAATACCAGAAATGATGAATTAGATTTTCTTTTTTTTTTCTCTAATATTTATCTAACTGTTGACCACCTTTAATATAGTTAATTTACATTTTTATTAATATGATTCCATTTCAGTTTGATGTTTCAATGCTTAAAGTTAAAATTGCTATTCGGACCATCACATATTACAAACTCTTAATTCAGTTTTTTACTCTTTTTAAAAATATAATTTATGTATGACTGTATGATATTTTTTACAATAATAATACATTTCACTTTTAAATAAAAAATCCGAGGAAAGTTTTAATGGAAAAGAAAGCAGATCAAAGTACCATACTTATTTGAGTCAGTATTTGATGAAAATGTAAGAAATCTGCAGTTTAATGTTATTTTCGATTTGTAATTTTTTTTATTAAAAAAATTGTGCTTCAAAAACTTTGTAATTTATCTAATATAATTTCAGTTTAAAAAAAGCATTCTCTGTTTTACAATCTATATGTTTAGTCAAATTATTCTTTCTTATACATGATCAAACTTTGAATAAAGTTTTGTTATGTTTCTGCCATCTCCTACTATGCTGAAAGTTTCCTGATAAACTGTAAGTGAATTAACACAGAAAAATAAATACTATATTTCGGTGTTGCCACAATTAATGAGAACGTTTCCTTTTCCTTTTTTTTCTGAATAACATTACAATGTAAAAATAAATTAGAGTTCTTATCTGAAATCCAAAAAAATATTTTTCTAATTGCGCAGATGTTTTAATTCTCACACTGTTAGAAAATTTCACCATTAAGGTTTTCATAATTTAAAATTCTAAATTCTTTTGTATCTCGTACTTTATTCTAAAATGGTGGAAAGCATTTTAAACCTTCTATTGGGCGTCATTAGTTTAGGTAAATCACTTTACTTGATATTAAACATATAGCTATTTAATCGGTATTATATCTGACATTTATTTAACCCGATAACTGTAGCTAATATGCAAATATAAGAATTAAGAAATGACATAAATACGTATCATTATGTTGGTAATGTCGGTGGTGGTCTCAGGTTCTGTAATGACCATCTATGTATTTACAAATGTTTCAACATATCTGTAAATTGTTTCTTTTATTTCCTCTTAATAAATTGTGTTTAATTTAAATCTTTCATTTGTTGGAACCAGTCTTTAGAGACTTTTTATTTTCCATCATTTCCACTGCAGCTACTCTAACGTCAAATTCCTATCTGATTCCTAGCCGTTAAACAATATAACAAGTCATTTCAATCTATTTAATACAAGTCAATGGAGGTTTTCATCAATGTTTTATCACTAACTAAATATAAACAACTATTTTATCTTTTCTTAAATATTCATGAATTTAGTGAAAAATTAATATTTAATTAACTTTCAAACTCAGCTATTTAACTTTCTCAAAAAAAAATTGATCTATAAATAATATAGAATTTTCTGACTATGAACTCATAATCACAAATTTATTACCAATATCTCAGAATTTATAGAATTCAAAGAGACAAAGGAATAATTTTCGTTTACAGTTATTTTTCTTTACACCAAAACAAAGGAATCTCTTTTCCTCGCACAATAATAAATCAAGAATCTCTCTACCAACCGATTATTTTCTGTTTTTCGGTGTGTTTAGTGTTAGAAAGGATTATTTTATTAACTATCTTGTCAGGACATCTCTCACGAGAATAGTCGATGATAAAATCGGAAAAGAATCCTTCTTCAAGGCAAACGAACCGGTTCGAAACTTCTTAATTCGAGCGAATTGCAAAGCACAATGTTCTGCCGACTAAAGAGGACGAATATTTTGATAATCTTGTTTAGTTTGGCTTAGGAATTGAATTGTTAGTTTCGGAGTTTTCAGATGTTAGAAACAATAAAAATGTTTGTAGCAGAGTTAAGTTGAAATTTCTTCGGTAAATAGTGAAGCAATTGGATTTAAAATTGTGTCATGGATTAAGTTTAATATAAACACCAATAAAAATGGCTTTAAAATAAATTTGAGAGTTTTTTTTATGATTATATGTTTGCGACTATTTAAAATTAAAAAATTATGTAATCCTTCTGACATTAAACTTGCTTGCTTATGCTAATACTGATGTTATACTTTTTAATTTTTATAAAAATATGCAATAGTTCAAAAATTATATTGATACAGCATATCACGCGAGAATGAATTGTCTTAAAGTTTAAAAAGACAAAAAAAAAAACCCTTTCTGAAAAATGCATTGAATATATTAATTAACAAACAAAAATATAAACTGTTATTAAAATCACCAACTATTTTTATAAATACTGAATCAGCAATATATAAAGAGCTTTAAAATACTATAAACAATTTTTATATAGGAAAATTTTAATTAATAATAATAATTACTTTAAAATAATACTTGATCAGTGAGAATACATTTTCCCTAGAATAATTCGTTTAAATTTACAGTAGATCAAACAATTGAGAATACACCTTACTTTTACTTGATAAACCTGACTTTGAATACAAATTACACAGTAACCAGAAGTGAAAACATGTTTTTATTTTTACCCATAACAAATGGTTTAATCTCAAGTAAAAAGAAGAGAAATTAATGAAAAACTTTTAAATGGAAAAGTTACAGAAGCATTTTAAATAAGCATTAGCAGGGTTTTGTTAAAAAAAATTGAGAATACACCAATGAAATTTTTGTAATATTTGGCATAGAAAGAAAGTATAAAGTATTAATATTTAATTGCATGTCTCTTGACTTTTATAATGGCCTTTAAGCGTTGTGGACTTATTCAACCAATTTTTGGTAAAATATTTTACTCCATTCTTCTTGCAACACTTGTTTTGAATGGGATTTGTTTCTAATTTTTTTTTGTTTTTGGATCACTGTTTTGAGTGTGGTTCACAGATATTCAATGACACTGATATCCGCGGACTGTGGTCTTGTGCGTAACTACTTCTTACAATAAAAAAGAGACCACATTTTGACGTTGCGTGAATTCAGTTTGGGTCGTTGTCCTACTGGAAAATGATATTTTCATCTAAACAAACTTTTTCCTTTAAATAGCTAAGATCATATAGTTCGTATAACTTGCTGTAGAAATTTCACAAACCCATTTTTTAAGCAGAAGTGTAAGTGATTTAACTATGCGAAATGTAATTGTCAGCAATTCAACTTTGTAATAAGACAAAGTTGAATTGTAGACAAGCCGAAGACAAAGATTATTCTATGGAAAAACCTTCATCAGCTTGCAAATTTAGAAAAAGCGTTTGGGTTTTGCAAAATTCATCAAATGAAGACCAATAACTTTTGGAAGAATGTTATATTTAGGGATTAAAGAAAATTCGACATTTTTGACCGTGACAGCCATTGCAACGAATAGAGAAAGCCCACTATTGCGTTGGATTAAAAAAAATTAAGTCTTTCAGTTAAACATGGTGACGACACCGTCATGATTTGGAGTTGTATGTCTTCACCCAGAGTAGGAAATGTAGTTTTTATAAATGAAATTATGAACCATATGGTTAACTTGGATGTACTAGCAACAATCTAAAAAATTTGAATTTAGATAGAAATTTCATTCTCCTATAGAACAACTACCCGAAACAGAATGCGCACAACGTCAAAATGTGGTGTTATAACGGAACTGTGTGCAACGTCACCTAGATGAAACGTCAGCGTCACCTAGATAATACGTCAGTCAGTCGACCTCCAGCCATCGTAGAGAAAACATCTCGGTTGAGGACTATCTTTTTATATTTCGTAAATGTCTTTGTTCGTCGTAAATGTCTTAATTGTTTCGTTAAGTTAGTCATGCAAGTGTTGTCTCCTTTTGTTATATAACTGTTCGTATATATGTTTATGTTTAGTGAAGTCTACCAATAAATATGTTAAAAGCTAGCCGTGGTAATTATTGAAGACGAATGGTTATAGTGTCTTTTTCGTTGTAAACGGCAGTTAAACACACCACAACAGTACCCCGACATCAATGCCATTGAATATTTGTGGGTCGCTTTCCCACAAATATTCCAGTGATCCGAAAAAAAAAATAGAAACAAATTCCATCTAAAACAGATGTCGCAAGAAGAATGAGGTAAAATATCCTCATATACCAAAAATTGGTCGAATCGGTACCTGGACGTTTAGAAGCCATTATAAAAGTCAAAAGACATGCTACTAATTATTGACACTTCTTTCTATGGGAGATGTTACAAAAATTTCAATGGTGTATTTCCTCTTTTTTTCTGAGAAATGAAATAAAATTCTGCGTATATTTATTTAGAATGCTTCTGAAACTTATCAATTTTGTTATTTTTAGTTGATTGCACTTTATTTTTACTTTAAATTTTTATGTGTGAAAATAAAAACATGTGTGCACTTCTCAGTAATGTGGTTATTTATTTTGAAAATCAGAATATCAAGTAAAAGTAAGATGTACAAGATGTACTCCCAATTGTTTGAGCCACTGTACAGTGTGATAAAAGAATCCCCATTAAAAAGAAATTCATAAGAATAAATTTACATTTATGTAGTTATTTCTAAAATTCTTTATGTAGTAAATTATTTTTGAGAATATCACAAAAGAATTTTTTTTTGAGAGTTTAAAACAAAATAGTTATTCAATGATAACTAAGAGTTTTGTAAAAATTTCAGCAAAAAAAAATTGAAAAATATATAAACCTTTTTAAAAAAATAACTATTTCTCAAAGATGCAAACGGTTTTCCTCAGTCGACAACTAATTTTGAAGCATTTTTTTTTTCTGTCAGTATCCTTCTTTTTCTTGAGTTTTGAGGAATGAAAGACAAAATCTTATTATATGGAAATCAAAACAGAAAAAAATATAATAAGAAAGTATAAAAATTATTCTTGGTCATAACAAATGCCAACAACAAAGAAAAAGAAAGCGAACCAAAAAACAAAAGAGCTTAAAGAACACGACACCGCGGAATATCGTGGGCAACAGAATATGAATGTTTCCGGATTTCGGATGCGGAAACCGAAATTCGCAAACATAAATTCAAAACCGCCTTCCTACCCTTCTTTTACGAACGCCCTATTTCTTTTAATAAAAAATACGAAATGAAAATATGCTGAGAAATTCGAATATTTTCATTTCTCTTCTGCATATTAAAGAAAAAGAACATCTATCTTTCCAAAGCTGAAAAGTTTTTAGTCCTATTCCGGTTAGAACGTCTTCAAAAATCTGACTTTCAGAGAAATTCTCAGATGCAGCTCTGGATAAAGAAAGGAAGGGGGGAGGTAAGAAAAATGAAGATTCCCAAATGAATATTAAGAATTTTTGCCTTGAAGAATAAATTTTATTTTTAAGCAGTTGTTAGTTTATTTTATTTGATTTGTAGTTTGCTGTAATGCATGTAAAAGTTTCTGCAACTGATTCAATTTATTTTTTGTTTGAAAGCTACAAAAATAAGTAATCGTACAGTAAGTATATCGTTGAAATGACATTTAATCTAATCCTATGCAAATAAACAATAAAAAGGGATTCTACGTTTTTATAATAAATAATTTTATTTGAATTCATTTGTCCGTGTGTTTCTTTTCTTTACTTCACCTTCGATAATGCAAGTCTTTTTCTGAAACTAACTACCGTTCAAAACTAACTCTAATTTTGATTCATTAATAGAATGCAAAAATAATTAAACTAATTTATTCCTTCATAAATTTAATTTAGTTAATTTTATAGACTATAAAGATAACTAAATTAGTTTTTTTGTATCTGATTTTATTGAATAAACGATCCAATCACTGTTTCAGCAACAAAATATATTCCAATTGCATGGCTATCATATTTAAAATCAAATGAATATTGGGAATTTGTAGCACAAGATATTGAGCATTGAGATATCTCGTTTTTTATAACGTTAATTTCGATTCACATTTTAACAAATTTTAGCTCGATAAACAATTTGATGATTTATTTAAGTTTGATTTTCAAAATTTTAATTTCTTTTAATATTCCAGCCACCGACTACAAATAATCTTTGACCCACAATATTATTTACATTCATTTAATAATCTAAACCATCTTCGATGACTTACATTTTATAGCAACAAAATGATTAATTTAAAAAATCCATTCCTTTATGAAATATCTATTTTTTATAATGATTTATATCTTTATAAACTATTCATTCTTTTTTTAATAATCCATTTCTTTATAAAATATCCATTCCTTTATAAATTATTTATTCTTTTATTAATAATTCATTTCTTTATAAATTCCCCATTCTTTTATTAATAATTCATTTCTTTATAAATTATCCATTTAATTATAAACTTATCATTCCTTTATAAATAATTCTGTTCTATTAAAGAGCCATTTCTTTGTAAAGGAATTATTATACAATAAACAAGGAGCATTCTGATTGGTTAGCGAACCATGCTAAGTGGAAAAACGAAATAGCGAAATTGTTTCTATAGAGGCTACATCTAACAAAGTTATATTTTGGGATATTTCTTAAAACCGGATAGCAGAAGAGACAGTCGTTCATTTAAAACTCAACTAAATGTCATAAACTCTCAAATGAAATGAAAATTGGCAGAATGACTAATTGAATTTGGTGCACTCAGTCGAGTTTTTTTTTTTTCATAGAAAATATAAAGTATAACGATTATTTTGAAATTTCTCCAGCAAATAGCGACTTGATAGAAGAAAACAGGTCATCGCTGAAGACATATCTAGGGGTCACAAACTGACATTGAAAATTGAAAAAATTATTTACTGTGATTTGGAAATGGAGTTGGTCTTTAAGTTTTCTTGTTATTTTAAATAAATAGGCATTTAATAAATTTTAATTATTCAATATAAATACATATTTGATCCTCAATTTATAATTCAAATAACTTTTTTTAACAAGTAAACTAGTTTGATAATTAGGAATATAATACTTTTTAATCGACTATTCAGCAATCTCCACCACCGCAAACCAGCAGTCCTAGGAAATTTTCTTATAGCCTAATTGGAAATATACCACTAATATCTTTAATTTTTAAGCACAATATTTGAAATTCTTTACTTTACAACAATTGTGTGAAAAGAACAGTGTATCATCATTAATTCACCCGAGAAAAATACTCTCTAAAACAAGACCATAAACACTTCTATACACGTTCCAATAAAACGATCGATACCCAATAAAGCAATAACTCAAACCCTCTAAAATTCAAAGCACGGCGACATCGCTATATTGCTTAATTGCCCTTTTTCGTATGTAAACAAAACAACAACCCTTGAAGCTGCATGCAAAATACGTCCTTTCAATTTTTCCACCCCCACCACGAGGAGCCCTCTCAATGGCACGGATAGAAACATCAATGAGCGTCCCCAGAATATCCATTCATCAAAATCCACTCCAAATTGGTCCGACAAAGAAATTCGGGATTAGCAGAGCATAAAAATGGATCATTTGCCCTGGAAATGAAACAGCTTCTCCCAACAGGCCTATCGATTTCCGGTACGACTCGAGACGTTCTGCGGGGGGTGGAATGGAAACGATTTCTCCCGTAAATCGTCTGCGATGACGGTGATGGATGGACCCAGTGAAGGTTTGAGATCTAATTGCTTCTCTGTACCTTTGAGTTGGGATGGAAAATAAGCTCGAGCAACAGTCCTGATTTGTTTTTTCACCGATTAATCGAGTTTTTTAAAGCTATTGAGAGATACGTCATAAAAAGGTTTGATCTAGGGAAAGGGTTTTGACAAATTTGGGTGAAAGCATTCTTCAAAATATGAATTCTTTTTTCATTATTTTTTTCAGTTTCCGATTTGTCTTTTCCTGAAGAAGTGACAGAAATGTGCGAAAACCTTTTCTAGCAATCTAAACTGTGCATAATTTGAATAAAACTCCGGTATATGCAAACAAGATATCTCAGTACCAAAGTTACAATCTTCTAGCAGGTGTAGGATACGCTTAATTGCATTAATATTAATTTGGAAATATTTTCCTTATACGGTAGATGGTTTTGCCAATACACGGCATACCCGATCATTTCCCATTGGAACCTGTTTTTCAGTATTCCATAGCAAGCTTCATGATCCTAACGAATAATCTCACAGTTGTTTACATGAGCAATTCGTCAAATCCAATATCGTAGCAACTACGTCACAGCTCACGTCATGAGACTCAAAATTAGATTCAATATACAAACTTTACGGGCTGGAAAATATCTCTTTCTTCGTTTCCTAGATATGCATATCGGTATTTCCATAGATGACATTATAAAAATTTATTATTATTATTTTTAGTTAAAAGAAAATAATTTACAATACTTTACTAGTTTCTCATCCTTTTTTTTTCTTTATAGAAAAAAAAATTGTGAAATGGATCTTTCCAAGTGAAATATTTGTTGTCGTTTGAGTCAAAGAGATTATTTATACAAATTATTAATTATATAAATATATACTTATTATAAAATTAATTTCGATAGAAATACAATTTATTTGCTTTTTTAAAAATAAATCACTATGCTATTACTTTAGATCAATAAATAACAACATAAAAATGTTTTGTTTAATTTATATTTAAATTATCTCTTGATTTTAGCATGTTTATTTTATAATCTTATATTTTTTGAATATATATTGCAAGTGCAAAACATCTTAAAATAATCTTTTGGATGACTTTTTCTTTCCAAATCTTTATCATTTTATGTGACAAACTATAATTTTATCGATACGATGATCAACATTATGTTTATCTTTGTATGTCCCACTAAAACCTCCTTAAAAAGTGATAAAAATTTAATTGATAATTTAATAACTTAAGAGATTTAATAGGTAATTTAAAAGCAGCAACAATATCAAAAATTCAATTTTTTTCGCATATTTAATGTTGTTGTCGTGTCCATGTTTTTCACGGAAAGGGGGTGCAGTAGCTTCTGAGGGTAAAGACCTCTGAGCACCCAGAGGGCAGAAGTCCGACTTCTAGCTCACACACACGACACAACCCTTTTTAGGGGGTGGTCGAATTCATTCATACACTTATTCATCCATCAGCAAATCGGAATTTAGATCCAAATCAGAGACCGACTCATCCCTGATTCAGTACCCCCAGAGGTATCGTTTTGTTATGGGAACTTGGATGACTTTGCAGTCTCGACATATTTAACGTGCCCCAACTGCCATTAGCCAACACGGCGTCTTTCGCCAAGACGAGGACAGAACCCGCGACCTTTCGGTTACGAGACTGACGCTCTACCGACCAGGCTACCGCGGCCCGTATATTTAATAAACGAGAAAAATCGAGTTTTCTTTGGGATTTCCTACCGACTCTAAAAGCAAAGTAAAAGTTTGGCAAATGCTGCTACTGAAGGCAGTTGGCATATATTTAATCCGAAATTCAACTAGTTCTTAAATTTTGAGAATATAAAAAAAATGAAAAAAGTGTTTTGTGTTTATTCATATTAATAAACGAAATATTTTTGTTTCAATTTACAAAACATGAAGGAGATAGAGCGATAGAATCTTGACAGAGTAATAAAATATTTATACAACGCAAAAATATATATTCATCATAAATTTAGATATTTTTAAATTCGTTTTAGAAATAAATCATAGATCAAAATATTCTAAAATTATTTAAGTTATATAAATTGGATGTATGGTTAAAACAGTTCAAAAATTTAGGTTATACTTATTTCCCAGAGAATAATTCCCAATCTATTTCTGTTTCTGTTTGTTAGAAAAATATTTTTACAACTAAACGAGAAACATTTTTTTTATACTTTTATATTTCTTCACAAGTGCAAAAAAATCATTGAAAGTTATGAATTTTTGGAAAAATGTTTAAATTGTGTTTTGATTATTTCTTTCAGATAGAGAAAATAGTTCGTCTTAGTGCGTATTTAAGATAGTTTTTGATTCGTGACCAGAAACAGAAAGTGAGAGATGTATCAATTTAAAAAACACCTTTTCTTCGGGATTGATTATTGGATAGAAGAATCTTTGAAGAATCAACATGAATAATATTAATATATCCAAAAAAATTGGATGTA
>JAPMOQ010019948.1:41234-52671 GCA_026543055.1 Argiope trifasciata | reverse complement strand
ATGATAAAACCCTATTGTTTTTAAAAATTTAAAAAGATTTTTGTGGGGACGTTTTCTTACAAGTATTTACATGTCCACATTTGAGACATTAAAAAATCGTAAATGATGCTGATGGAAATCAGGGTATTCAATTAAAAAGCGAAGAACTGTTATAATCGTTTGGCATCTGGAGCATAAAGGAGCTCGATCTCCTAATAAAATATGTTTGTGCGTTAAACGAGTGTGACCAATGCGGTGTCAAGTTAATTTGACTTCAAGATTACCCACTGGAGGTGCTACCTATAATATATTTGTATGCCTAATTCGCTTTCGGAGTTGATCATGAAAATTAAGATGTATTTTGCGACGAAAAAGAATATTTCTATATCTTCAATTTCCATACAAACAGGACCATTTGATGAATTGGTCAGACCAAATCTATGTAGAGCTTTTCATGTGATGGAAAGGTTCCAGTGTGAAAGCGTGTGAGTATAGACATTCATCTTTCGAATGGGAAGATATCGAATGTATTTAGGTTTGATGCTTTCCAAGTGGGAGAAAGATTTACTGTAGTTACTTTCTTTCTATTTTTTAAATTCAGTCCTCAGAATATCATTTCTGATGTGCCGAAATATATCTTCCGGAGATATCCATTTCACAGCTTCAGAAGTTTGTGGTTTTCGAGTTTAACTATCCGCTTGTCCGTTTTCTGGGATGCCAGCATACCAAGCGGCCCAGACATGTTCTGGAGATTTAGTTTTATTTTGAATAAGAAAAAACAAACAAACAAAAAACTTACAAAATCGATTAATATGTTATAAGAAATGTAGAGATTTGCCAGTAAAAAAATAATAACCGATTAAATCTAAATAAAATGCATTGCCCAAAGATGAGCTTTCTTAAAAATATGTGTCACAAAAATGAGTTGAAGTAAAAGGACAAAATCTTATTAAAACTCACTTCTCAACAATAACTATAAAAAATATTCAAGATGTCCTTTTTACAGACGGCTGTATTTTGTTTTTATCAAATCTGTTGCTTCCGCAATTTTTTCAAAATTTAATTTATACTCCAAATAGAGACAATTCACCTGGTAATTTCAATACGAATCAAAACACAACAAAGATTCAAACACTTAAAATGAGCAACGGTGTGCAACGTGCGTGAATTGTATTTTGTTAAATTACAGATTGTTTTTAAAAATTGGTTAAAGAAGAAAGATTAGGGTTACATAAATTCACGAACTTCAGATTAAAATAAGTATTATACACTTTTTTATTCAATATCTACTTATTTTTTATATTATTTATATATTATCTGATATTATTTATGATCAAATGTTGCGTCAGTAATATCAGAGCTTGACGTCGGATTTGGCGAACAAATAGAAATTACTAAAAAAATTTAAAAAATTTAATTCATTAATATTTGAAAAAAAAAGTGTTCATATCAAGTGTCATCCTGTACATATATACACTGATGGAAAAAAATTCCCAACACTAGGAAGAAGATGTGCTAGATAAATGAAATTTGGTAGGCGTGTTTATACATCTGAAAGATGACGTCGATTCAAATTTTGAGCTACGCGCGTAAGTGTGGCGCTAGTAGCGACACTATGAATATACAAATGAGGTTTGCTTTAAAGGTTCGCTGTAAGGTTCGTGATCGTTATTTACTGTTGAGATTTGACGTAGTGGGTTAATGTTAGTCAAGGATGCCTCTGAGAAGACGAAGAAGCCGTTATCAACAGCTCACTGAGTTTGAACGAGGTCGTGATGTAGGGCTACGAGAAGGTGGGTTTTCTTTTCGCGATTTTGCTGAAAGACTTGGCAGGAATGTATCCACTGTGCATGAGTATTGGCGGTAGTGGTCAAAGGAAGCCTCAAGAAGACCAGGTTCCGGGCGGCCACGTGGTACTACTGAGAGGGAAGACCGTCGTATTCGGCGTATGGCTGTGGCTACTCGTACTGCATCTGCAGCTGAAATTCGAGCTGCAGTTGGCACCACAGTGACACAACGAACTGTTACAAATCGGTTACTTCAAGAACAGCTCCGAGCCAGACGCCCTGTACAGTGCATTCCACTGACTCCAAACCACTGCCGTTTGCGACGTGAGTGGTGTCAAGCTAGAGCTCATTGGAGGACGGAGTGGAGATCTGTTGTGTTTTCTGATGAAAGCCGGTTCTGCCTTGGTCGCAGTAATAGCCTTTTGTTGGTTAGAAGGTGGCCAGGTGAACGCCTGCTAGTGACCTTTCTGCGGCCTAGACACACAGGGCCTACTCCTAGAGTTATGGTTTGGGGAGCACTCTCGTGGTTATCCCACGCACCTTGACTGCAAATTTGTACGTCAGTCTAGTGATACAACCTGTTGTGCTGCCATTCATGAACAGCATTCAAGGAGGTGTTTTCCAACAGGATAAAGCTCGCCCTCATACCGCTGTTGTAACCCAACATGCTCTACAGACTGTCGACATGTTGCCTTGGCCTGCTAGATCACCATATCTTTCTCCAATCGAGCACGTATGGGACATCATTGGACTACAATACCAGCGTCGAAATGATTTTAAAGATACGAAATCTTGGCTCAAAACAAATCTCAACTAAATCTATTTATAAAAGATTTTATATCATATCTAAGGACAGTGAAAGGACACTTAAAATGTGTCATTTGGAATCATATGATAACACTCTAGTATGAATTTGCGAATCAAAAATTCTTTTATTATGCTTTAAGAAATCAATGCTCAAATTTACTATGCTTTTTCAATCAATTTTTACACATTTCTTCCGACTTAACTGTGTATTCCTTAAAAATTAATTACATAATTCTATAAATTTCCGTTTACAAATCAAAAAGTTCGAATAAAAAAGTCGTGATTGTCAGGCGTGATTCGTGACTTAAGTGTTAAGGGCATGTAACAATCATAAGATTTGTTGTCCTTGACGAGAGATAAAATATATGGTGAAGAAATGAAATAATTTTATCGCGACTATTGTAAATAATGATTCATTGTTTCATTATATTTCAATGCCTTATTATCCACTTATTAAATGGTATATTAGGTTTTGCAATGCTAATTAAAAAGCTGTAATTATATGGTCTTTGTGCTTCTATCTATCTACTGTGCAAGGCCACCTTAAGTCTGGTAGAAATTTGAAAAAATACATCAATGTTTATAAGAGATCAAAAAATATCTGTGAGCTCTCATTAGAAAGAAACATAAAAATAACTTTGGGGGGGGGGGTAGCCATACTACTGACTCTCCAACCCACCCGAAGGCACGAGAAAAAAGAAAACGGGATGACTGGACCACCGCAACAGCAACACTGTGGTTGAGTCCTAAGGGTCATCACCAGCCACGGTACAACCCTCCCCGTAGGAAGTACACCCCGTCATCGATGAGAGGAGTCAGATCCCCCACCTTTTGTATACCCACTAGTTTGGCGAGAACCACCCACCATGCAGGAAGCATCTCATCCTGAATTACGAGGTGCCCCTGGGGATCTATGTATGTGTGGGGGGAGTAATGACTTTTATAGGAATTCTTGACATACTTGGATCTACATTTATTTATAACAAGTATAAGTTTACATTTTCAAAAAGAACAACAATAACAGGAAGCAAGCAAAAGATGTTATGTTTCTATTTCTCACTTTTCTTAAATACACAAAACTTAAAGGAGATGCGATAGCATCATTTAAGGACAATTCTTATCTTCATTTGAAAAAGTAAATGATGAATTGCAGATTGCTTTCATTTATTTTAATTCCTACTGTTAGTTCACACAGACTTTCTCTCTCCATATATTTATTTATCTTGACAAAATTTTCAATCGTTCTTAAAATACTTTTTATTTGTCCACTCAAGTTCAGACACATTTTTAAAACTTGTAGTGGAATGACACTCGATGTTACTACAGTTTTTTTTCTTCAAATATTAGTTCAATAATTAATTTTTTCCAGTAGTTTCTATTTAGTGGCCAAAGTCACCAAACCCGTCGACAAATAGTTGCCATACTCTGAGGTTACTTACGCGACACACGATCATATATAATATAAAAAAATTAATAGGAATTCAATTTATATAAAAAATTATATATATCTTGTTTTTCAAATTAAGAGGGAAAAAAGTCTCATCAAAGATTTGTTTGAAAATTTCTAAATGTTTGAATCGTAAACTCTTTAAATTATGATTTAAAAGTCCCACACTAAAAGAGCCCATCTTAATTATGCACAAATTAATCTGAACATTCCGCCTTTGAAAGACGATCTCGGTTCTCGTAATGATTTGGCGATAGAGTTGGAGGAATTGTGCCAATATGTAGGTTGAATTCCTCTAAGGATCGAACTTGTGATGCCTGGGTTTGAAGTCCAATAACTTATCCATTCGACAAAAGCGATCGCTAGTGTCTAGTGACTGTTATTGGCTTATTAAGATATCACCACAATGAGGCATATTGAATACAGATTTTAAAACTAAATAGTATGAATTGTTATGCATAACCAGCAGGAGTGTTCTCCCTTCGACCTCCTAGTAAAGGATGGTACCCAAAATATTGTGTTGCGTGCCATGAATGGCACGCAACACAATATTTTGGGTACGCCATCGTTCAAAAAGGTTTGAATTTAAAGATGGGCAAAACGGCTTGCATGTAACTTCATTTGATAAACTGAATTTGTCCCAATTCTATTGGTTGGAAATCGAGGAATTCAAAATGAAACTGATTGATTTCTAGTCAAGTTCAATATGGATTCAAAAATGTATAGAAACAAGCAAAAAGTTGGATTGAAACAGAAAGATTTACAAGCAACATAAGTAAAAATGCTTATAACGAAATTTTGGAAATATGGAATAATATTCAACATTTAATAGTTTCAAGAAGCTGAATCTTGATATTTTATGCCTATTTTCATCAATTCCCTCAAATCATTATTTTCAGAAATGAATAAAATTAAAGACTTTTGTAGAGACCATTTGGTAGATGGCTCCAATTCAGCATGCGTTCTGCAAAAATTAATATTTTACAATCCTAATATTATTTGAGGTCTAATCTGTAACAACTGAAGTCACACTCATGTTACTTTTAATTTGAACTACACATATAACTAAAACCTTTTCTACTATGCAATGCAAAATGTATTTTTCTGAGTGAATAAAAGTTTCGAGTTGTTCGTATTTTGTTTTATTATGTTCCCAATAGTCACGAGACAAAATTATTTTACGGCACCTCTTTACCTCATTAGACATTTCTTTGGAAAAAATAGCACGTGGATCTATAAAAGTTTCGCCACGCCTGCCCTAGTATATTACCAAAATAAGACATTTTTTTTCTGTTTCATAGTGCAGTGCAGAAGATTGAATAAGAATGATAGGCTTCTATCTTTCCACCTAATGAGTTAAACATTTCATGAAATCCTTCGCTGATTAAGACAAAATACCAAATTTTATTTGTCAATCGTGTATTCTACTTGAGGCATGTGCAAATACAGAAATGGAACTAATATCTTTCACCGACTGAGTCTAAAATTTTTTACTCATCTGTTTTGGAATGTTTAGGACCTCATAAATTAGAAAATAACAGTTTGCGTTTACAAAAATATTGTTTTCATAAAAAATTCTATATAAATTAATATGTTTAAAAATTTATTGGAAAACAGTCGAACATTTAGAAATAGCTTATATATATATATATATATATATATATATATATATATATATATATATTGTAGTGATTGGATTTTCGAGGCGTAAAGAAATAAGCGTTCATAGATGGCGCTAGTTTACAGTGATTGGATTTTAAAGTGTAATTAAATAAATGTTGATAGATGGCGCTATGCAACTAGTGCGAGTGTAATTAAGAGAGAGTTCATTCGAATGTTAGCTTTTTGAGAAGGGTTTACTGAGCAGAGTAACTCCAACGAATTTGAAATAAATTTGTTAAGTTTTTCTATTTTCCTACTCATTTCTAAGCACTCACGAACCAGTCGCGACATTTGGAGCATCGGATAGGATTGAGAATTGAGTGCTATTTTTGAAGAATTGAAATAGAACTTTATTCGATAAAGGTGTACTTTCGGTATCGATATGGCCTTCCTAGGCAGTGCGAAAAGGGAAGATTTGAAGTTGTTGGCGGAAGAGCTGGGTGAAACTGTTTCATTAGAGATGAAAATTGTGGATTTAAAAAAATTAATTACTGGAAGTAAAAATTACGAGGAAGAGTTTGTGAAGAAACAAATGATAGTTATCACTGAAGAAAGAAAAGAGAGAAGATCAAAAGCGAAAGCAAGAAGAGCGGGAATGGCAGGTGAAAAAGGCACGTGAAGAACGAGAATTTGAAGAAAGAAAAATTAAAGAAGAGCGGGAATTGCAGGAGAAAAAGGCACGAGGTGTCAATACTTTTGACCATTGTCCACCGATACCTCACTGAAAAAAATCCCTTATTTGGAATCCTTGCTTGAAAGTTGCCCTTGTCGAAGTTTTCAGGTCGGATTCTTTTTCTATTGATTATTGTTTTGATTCGGTTGTCTTATTTTGCTAATTAATTTTGATTCACTTGTATTTTAGTTGTAGCTGCATTTGCGCTCTCCAAATACAATGATTGATTTAAAAACATTTTTAATTCTTAATTTTGTTTGAATCAGTAATGATTCTTAGTTTCGATTCCGGTTTTGGTTTCGTTCCCTTGGTTCGTTCTGTTTCGTTTAAATAATTCTTTGATTATAGTATTTTGGATTTGTTTCCTTAATTGGTTTTTATTCATTTACCTTTCATTTTGTGAACTTTTAGCGTGTAATTCTGAATTGTGTCATAATTTCGATTTCGACCTAGTTGGTTTCGTTTCAATTTTTGTTGACCAAGAAATGGGTTTTGATTGTTTTAATAATTTTATGATTATATATATATATAATCATAAAATTATTAAAACAATTGGTTGTTTTAATAATTTGTTGATTGTTTTAATAATTTTATGATTATATATATATATATATATATATATATATATACCGGGTGGCCAGAAATAAAACACCCCTACTCTGACCTCCCTGGATATCGAACTACTCAGTGTAAAGGCTTGAAAATTTGTGGACATACTATTCAAAAAATGGGGAAACGGATTTCACGAAAAAAAAATTTAGTTCCAGAAATCACCGATAGGTGGCGCTGTACCACTGGACGTATGCTGAAAAGACACAAAAACACGTTTTAAACACATTTTATTTGAAAGTACCAAGCATACATGAAACAAGGACGTTATCGATGCAGGGAATGCTGCTCAATATGGTTCCCTTCCTGAAGATGTAAAATGTGAAGTCTGTGGACAGCTTGTTCAACTGCGGATCGTAACTGGTCATCTGAGATGCTTCTCACATGCAGACTGATACTCTCTTTCAAATCTGCCAAGGTTATCAGACGTTCTCGATAAACAAGGTTTTTTAAGTGTCCCCAAAGCCAAAAATCACACGTATTAAGATCCGGTGAACGAGATGGCCAAGTTGTCGGAAACGCGCGACTGATTATTCTGTCAGTGGTGAAATGTTGGCGAAGAAACTGTTGCACAGGGAGTCCAATGTGTGGAGGTGCTCCATCTTGCATAAAAGTAATGGTGTCAAGGCATTGGCGCTGCTGCAAATGGGGTACAACAAATGTTTCGAGCATCCTTTTGTACCTGTTGGCCGTCACGGTACATGTCTCAAGGCCATTGGAAGTAACCTCTTCGAAAAAGAACGGTCCAAGGATGAATGTGGCTGTGAATCCACACCAGACTGTAACTTTCGGTGAGTGGAGTGGAATCTCTTGGAAGGTACGGGGGTTTGTCGTGTCCCATACGCGACAGTTATGGGTGTTCACTGTTCCACTGAGGTGGAAATGGGCCTCATCGCTCCACAGAATCTGCCACGGCCACGATGCATCCACTTCAACTCTAGCAAGAAATGTCAATGCAAAGGTCAGTCGCATCTCCCTGTCTGTGGCCAGCAATTGTTGATTAGGGCGGATTTTGTACGGGAAACAATGCACCATTTTTCTGAGTACGTTCCACACTGTGCTATAGGGAACACCCAAGTGTCGTGACACTGCACGTGCACTACTGCAGCCTAAAACATTATCCATTGACTGTTCAACAATACCGGTGGCAACATCTTCAACGACATCTGAACGAACCGGTTTGCGTCCTCGACCAGGCTGAACTCCAAGATGTCCAGTTTCCTCGAATCGAGCGATCATTCTCCTGAGAGCTTGTGGAAGCAATGGTCCCTTACGCAAATCCTTAAGTCGGCGAAACTCTCGAAGTGCTGCTGGAGCATTTCCTTTATTCTCGTAAAACAACTTCACAAGCAAAGCGCGTTCTGGCAGCGTGACAGCCATCACTAATAAGAATGACATTCCCCACCTTTTAACTTCTTTTATACCCAGAACATGGCTTCTAACCATGCTTTATGCAAATTTTTCTGGTTACAGTATGAAATTGCAGTTACAACGGGAGTTCTAGCTTCTTTACTATTTTTATTTTCCATAAGGGGCAGAAAAATTAAAAAGGAAGCATGGAAGCATTCCATTCCGCATAAACATTTTAATTTTTATTATTATTTGTGTCTTTTGATCATAGTTCCAGTTGTGCAGCGCCACCTATCGGTGATTTCAGGAACTAATTTTTTTTTCGTGAAATCCGTTTCCCCATATTTTGAATAGTATGTGTACAAAATTTTGAGCCTTTACACTGAGTAGTTCGATATCCATGGAGGTCAGAGTAGGGGTGTTTTATTTCTGGCCACCTTGTATATATATATATTGATAGATAGAGAGAGAAGCCTCGTGATTTTTTCATGCCGGTTTAAACTGGTTAATGACTTAATGACAAATAAAGACGTAAAAATAATTATGTTCTCACGTTATAGCTTGAAATCTGCGATCGTAGATTGCATTTTTATTTCCCGATTGTCCTCATGCATAGCATCGCTGAGGTGCAAGCGAGATTCTTCTGCTAGGGATCCGTCGAATCAGCGGGACCGAACAGAGGGCCGTTGATTCCATCCGAGGGGAAGGGAGGAAATTCCACGCGCAAATGGGCCCCCGTGTCTCCAAGATGAATCACGCTCGCAAGACATCAAGTCGGGAGAACACAAGGACTGTGTGTTTGCCTTTTCTATCTATTTACAATCTACGGCGGGATATTCTTAGTGACGGTAGTATGCAGGTGACTCTATTTAAAGTGACTAGTTCACTGGGATAAGAATGCGAAAAATGAAAACGGCTCCTTCCAAGGACTCGACGCAAGGAAGGCCGGCCACTGACCTCCTTGGAGAGGTTTAAAATTTATGAGTTTACCTTACATTTTTTTTTTTGTGAGGGTGGAGAAAGTATTGAAAATACCTACGATCAAGTTTTTAGCCATCATTTCTGCTTTCCGCAATAGTAGTTGTTTATTATCATGTCAGAAAATGATATTGTTGGTGCTTGAGGTTTTTAAAGCCTCAAAATGGGAAGGCAACAAATTGTTGAAGCCTCAAAATAAGTAGGCAATAAATTAGCAATTTATCCCCAGCTCTTTTTCTAAATATTTGAGTCGGCTTTCAGAGGATAGTTTTTGAAATATCTATCGTCTGCTAATGTTGCAGTGTTTTTGCCTAACAAGTGCCACGTTTTTTAAAATTAAACCAAACAAGTTAAAATATTGTTTGTTTAATCGATAAAGATTGTTGGTTCAAGTATCATTTTAGCTAATTAAAATAGGGTTATTAGAAAATAATACAGAAGGTTGTCAAATTCGGCGACTTATCGCCAACTAAAGTTACAACTTGGTTTTCAAATAATACAGTCTCTGTGTTCTTATGAATTGTCTTAATTACGTCTTTAAGCAATTTAAACCAGTTTGAAAAAAACACAAGACTATTAGATTACGCATACGTCGATATTTAGGAAAGCGATGGGTTTTGCTTCATTTCAAAATCAATTGAGCACTAAAACCTGGTTTACCAGCTAGAAAAATTGAAAATGAAAGTTTTAAAATAGATAGAAAGAGAATGAAATATATGGAGTGATAGAGAAGTCTCATGATTCTTTCGAATGGGTTTAAACTGGTACTTTAAAATTTTTCCGGAACACCTAAATTTTCTTCTTCTATTTTTTTAAGAGTTTTATTGGTTGGGACGATATGTCTAAGCAGCCGAAAGTTTAAAGCGTTTAGATACCAATTGACAAGTGTTTCAATTCTGTAAAACGAATTAAATAATTTAAATACTGAAAGAAATTTGAGATTATTATATGCTTTAGTAGAATGAATTCAAGATGACAAGTAGAATGAACAACTCTTTTGCTGTATTTGCATAATCCACGAAACATTTCTAGTTCAGAGATGAAATCTACTGTACTTTCTTTAGCTTCAAAATCCGAAATTATTACGTTATATGGAAGGATATGGTTTGGAATATTTCCAAATTATTATGTGGATACCGATTTTGACAAAGAACAAATCGAAGAAACTATTCACCAATAATACTTTGAAAAAAAAGATACCATAGAAAAATAAATTCATAAGTTTTTTGAAGATCCTGAAGGAAATCCAGAAACACTGAAAGTTGAATTTTCATTATTAGAGACAACAAATAAAAGCACAAAAAACTTACCGCATCCAAAATAGGAACAAGAATCAGCCACCATTAAATGGATACATTTTGTGTGAAAAAAATTCGTATTCTATTATTATTTTTTTTTCACAAAAATTTGAAAAACGGCTAAAACTGGAATTTTAGAATTATTGAATTCAAAACAGGTTTTTCAAAAAGTTCGTTTCTACATAAACCTTAATTATTAGCGGTAATGTTACGAGAGTCTAACTTTCGAACAGATTAGGAGAGAGTGAAATAGTGGAAATGTCACATTTTGTGATGCCAGTTCATGCGTTACCCTCGTTCTCTGGTCCTAGTTCAGAATTACGAGGACTGTCACAAAACATCTCTTGTATTGCTTTAAAATGAATTGTTTATATATCTGAATCATATAAAATGATTTCAATTTCACGTAGTGCTCGAATATTTTTTGACATTTGTTTTCATTATATTTTTATTGAAAAAAATAAAAGTTAAGTCATTTATAAGAATTATATAAAATTTTATAAGTTTTTTTTTGTTTTGAAATTATGCTTAATAGCTCATTTCGTAAAATACTACAATAAGTTATAATTATTTCCAAAAATAATGAAATAATATAGTAAATTTGTTCTTCTTCAATGCCGGAATATTTTTTTACATTACTTCAAGGTCATTATTCTATTTTGGGGTCAAAGAATTTAGATAGTAAGGAAATAATACTGGCGCGAAATGAGCTAGAAGCATTCAACGATACAAGAAATATATAATCTTTTTTATAAATTCAATTCCTATTTATTTTTTATATTATTTATATATTTATATATCTTATATTACTTATGGCCGGCTGTCGCGTCAGTAATATATATATATA
>JAPMOQ010019948.1:0-41134 GCA_026543055.1 Argiope trifasciata | reverse complement strand
TATATATATATATATATATATATATATATATATATATATATATATAAGTTATTCATAGAATACTTCGTAAAGTCTTTTTCCTTAGAAAATAGTTTTGTTGATAAAAATAATACACAAGAATTAAATGTAGTTTGCTTCAATATTTAAATAATTGCATACTGAATTGTATATGCAAGCTACTGAAGAACAACCAATTAATAAAGGCTGTCAGTGAAATTAAAACTAAGGAGTATAGAAATTTAAAGGTCTTTTTTTTTCTAATCGATGGATGTATACATGAGAGAGAGAGAGTTCAGTTAAAGCAAAGGACATTTAACAAGCATATTCCCATCGAGATGTAAACCGAAATTATGTATATATATTATTCTTATTAAATATTTATTGGAGTACTCGAAACAGTCAAAATAAATTGAGACAAATTCCAGAACCAATCGAAACAATTAAATGAATAAATGCTAAGCAATTAAAATTTTTAAGAACTTGTTAACTTGTCAAAAATGTGAATAACAGTGTGAAATATTTTAATTTATCAACAACAGCACATCTCAATTTATCAAATGCACACATCAGCAACACTCCTTCTTTTAGGAAATGAAAGAAATATGAAAGTGCTTCTCTTGTATCCCAACTGTATCCCAAATTAATGAACAATCATTAAAATGTTTCTCTTCACTTTGAATCACAAGCAATAGGAACAGATCAACAATGAATCTACTTACCTTTTATCCTGTAAAGTAAATCCTTTCAAATATGGCGAAATTTCTCTAATGTTAGATTATTTCATCATTTCCATAAAATAATTTGTATTCATTTCTACAGACGCTAGAATTTACGTTAAAACCAAACAGACTTTTAGGTGGTTGTTGAAGGGTTTAACCGCGTACTGAAATGAGCTCTGCTTTCATCCTGATTTACCGACTGACAACAAAAGGCATCCCTTGACTTCCTACGCTTCCGATGATTCACATATTTTTAAATACACAACTCACTGAATTCTTTCATCTGGCGTATTTTTAGAGATTTTCTTCCATCTTAGTCTCCGAAAACCTCCCACTTCATCAAAATGGAAGAATCTTAATTTCTAATTTTGGTGGAGTAGAATACTTTTCGAGTTGCCGCATGCAATGACGGTCTTTTTTTCAAAAAAAATTTATTATTATTTTGAAACAAAGGAGCTCGTTCGTGACAGAAGAGGAAACCATTTTGGGAGCCATTATCCTTATCTCGTAGTCAACAAAAGCATCTAGTGGCAGTCATGGCTGGCAGATAGTGTGAACATGGAAATAAATCCAATTCTTTTTGCTTCGCATTGTGTACTAAAAAAACACATAAAATGGCTTAAGAGAGGGGTTTCTTAATTCTGTTATAAATTACAAACTTAGAAATTACCAATTGATAAAAGGTAATTTTCAGCACTTTGGATTTATACTGTTTTAGTTCGAGTTCATATTTTTGAGATGTGAGGGGTTATATATAAATTCAGAAATAAATATATTTTACCTTATATACCTTAATATTAACACGTTCACTGCCACTACTCACATCTGATATCAGGACCATCTCTCTAATGAGATGACCCCTTCTTTGCTATCTTTTAACTGTAGTAGAGAAGGTGTCATCTAGTAACATAGATGGTTTGGTACAATTACATATTCTTTGTAACGCACAGGCGCGTCAGTGCCAGCGAATGTGTTAATATAACATTTTTACTTTAACGTTAGGCCGTTTCTTAAAGCAAATTTTTCGTAGTTCTGCTTTTTCTCCTCTCTTTAGTGTTCTGATTGAGAATCGGTTTGTTACGTCCCCATATACGTTTTTGGAATCTTCTTAGCCACAGCTCGCTCCTGAATGCCACCAAATTGTCTAAAAATTGTTTTGTTATTGATTTACTTTCTTTATATCTCGTTTGTTCTGGAATGTTCTTATAATTTCTGTATCCTTCTAAATCTAGATTCTCAAAACAGTTTTAGCTACGAATACCACTTCGACGCAGTACTTAGCGAATATTTAATAAATGATAGCTTTAATTGTTAGTGTGACTGCAAAAATAAAAACCATCCTATCAGCGTATACAAATACTATCTAATTAGTAAATTTTTGTATTAGTTAATAAACGCTCTATACCATCAAGCATTTTGTGCGAATAAAGCTTTCATCTGTTATGTTAACACTAAATATGCCGGCATTTCACCGATACTTTCGAATTACCGCATTCGAATGCTTGCGGTAGATTTAGTGTTAAAATAAAACCTTCGCCTATTAAAAAGAGACATTAATTGACATGTGCAGTCACTTTCATAATAATTCATTGAGAAAAGAACACAAACAGCATCTAACATCTTTATCCATTTTCATCGACTAATTGATATAATTCTGTATTTATAATAAATGATAGCTAAGCAAAATCAACTGATGTCTTTTCCTCGAAACTTACTCGCCTACTCTCCAATAAATTTGTATAACTCCTTCCCCTTCTCATAAAATTGCGCAGAGCAGCAAGTATCTTGCATGACATTGCTTTACGATAGTTACGAAATAAAAAGCTAGTGTCCTGGCATAGGGATAGCGTGTCTTCCCCATGCTGTAGGTGTTCCGCGTTCGGGTATGTTGTTATTCTGTGTTCTATTTGTGAGTAGTGTGAATGTGCTCCCTCGGAAAAAAAAGGTCGTGCAAACGAATGTGATGCATAAAAGTAGTTTAGTCTAACTCTTGAACCTTGTTGGCGCTACTGAAAACAGGGGACGCTAATTTAAGCTTAAATCGCAGACAGGTTTCTGTCAGGCTAGTCCATGGCAAGTGCCATAAGAAGCAACAATGAAATATAAATCGTTGGAGTGCATCTGGAAAGTTGAGTTATTAACCGGATTTTACTATTATGAAAAAAAATATTTTTTTTATTAGTAAGCAAAAATCTTGGATGTGCATATCCTGTTGTGATCACAGTTTGATATTTTCCTTCGCTCTGCCGCAACAATTGCACTCAAAACGCCAGAGAAAAAGTTCTTTCATTCTCTCTTGGAGGCGTTCAAATGATTTCACTGGAGCGGTTGGGCTTTAAAGGAAATGAATTCTTTATCTGCCATATTTTGAATTTGAACGGGAAAAGGATGTTTGAGAGTAAAGGCAACAAGAATCGTCGCCCTCTATTCATTTAGTTACTTTATTATTTAAAAATATTCTTAGGGTCGCTATAGCTTGGTTGGTAGAGCGTCAATCTCATCACCGAAAGGTGGCGAGTTCTGTTCTCGTCTCGGCCAAAGATCGCCGTGTTGGCTAATGGCAATTGCGGCACATTAAATAGGTCCTCCAGGTTTCCATAACGAATGATACCTCTGGGAGTACTGAGTCGGTCTCTGATTTGGATCTCAATTCTGACTGGCGGATGGATGAATGAGTTCGACCGGCCCCTAAAAAGGATAGTGTCGTGTGTGTTCGGACAAAGTCGTCCTTTCACCTGAACGGTGCTCGTTAACAATAAAAGGCGCACATTTCTGTCTTCATTCGAAAGTTACTCTTATTCGGCTTGGTATGACTAAATGGCATTAGACCGACCCGACCCGAGAATATTCTGTAAATTCTATTTCAGACATACCAGAATCTACGTACCTTATGTCGAGTTTACACTCGGCCAGTAATAAGACAGCCAGTAGACAGCGCATGCGTAGAAAGGCTGAAAATTGCTGTTCGATCCATGCAATTGTCCCGATTGTACAACAACGTGTCACTTTTTTTTTTTTTTTTTTTTTTTTTTTTTTTTTTTTTTTTTTTTTTTGCTGCGCATGAGTTTGCAGTTTGTAGAAGCTGGAGTTAAAAAAATGAATACCTTATTATGGATTAATTCCGACATTTTTAGTTTTCTGATGCGAGGTTGTACTTTATAAAATCATTTTATTTGCCTTTTTTATAGCTTTCCGAATTTGTGCCTGTTTACTCTTTTTAAATATTGCCATGTTTCTTTGAGCAAATATCCATCCTTTTAATACGATACGTAGTTAAACAGAAAATTTCAAGGATGCCGAAGCAGTAATTTGTGGCCAAACATAGAATGCCTGAATCTGTCTTCAGAAATTGTGGCAAGCGTAAGTCTTTTTCTTCTCATATTTTGTATATTGGCCCTCTTATAACTGGCCGAGTGTAAATGTTTCATTTGCACATTTATAGTATTTTGATTAGTACAACGTTATTTACATTCTGAAGTGTAAATTATTTATTATCTCATAGTAGTTACAATTTTATTTAATTTTCATATCGGTTCGTTTATACAGAAGAGAGCTTGAAATTTTAAGTCAAAGATCATTGAATGCATTCAATTTGAAGTTGACCTTTCTTTTTGAGGAAATTAATTTGCTACTGCCAAGTCTATTCAGCAAGATTACCAAAGATTTATTTCATTTGCGTTTTTGATTGGTTGGTTGATTGATGGAGTTTAATGGCGCAATTTTTGATCAAAACAAAAACGGTTCTTGCCAAACATGAGGTGAGATTTAATCTTATTTTAAAGGTTTAAAAAATTTCCTTCTAAATTGCATCTTTTTCCTGAACCTGTAAAATCTACAAAATGTAATAGCGTGGTAAAACACGATCTGAAAGGAATTTAAGAGTCAAATCAAAAAGTAACAGTCAGTCATTTTTTTAAAAAGTGAAAAGTTGATGATGGGGAACTTCATGAAGACTGTCTTTCATTTCGATGTGGTTAGAGTGAAAGCAGTGGATTCATTCATTGTTAAGTTGTGGACATTCTATTAAAATGTGAAGAACTGCCAAAGGACATTGGCATACTGAACATACGATTCCTCCAACAGCAAATGTTTATGTGTGAGCAGTGTATGACCAATTATTAATCAAGTAAGAATGGTGTCAAATTTTCTACTAGACAAACAAGGCCAACAGACGATTTGATGCTTTATTGTTTTAAGTTTATCAGCGTTTTTAAAGCGAATATAGAATATGAACTGATAGGAGGGTTTTAAAAGACATATTCTAAAGAGAGAGAAACCCCAGAAATTGAATAAAATTTTTAATTTTTTTTTCATATAGGATTACAGGCTCTAATGAATTATTTTTGTTTTTTTCGTAGGCATCAAGTTTAGTTTAGTTTAGTTATATTGATGTCCCGTTGTAAAGCAACACTAGGGCTATTTTGGGACGGACCTCGGCATTTTGAACCGCGGTCAGATGAAGTGGCATCAAGCGAACTGAATTGCTGCAAACCCATACAAAGTATGATTTCCGGTTTGATTCGAGGTAATACGCCCAGTTATCCGATTTATTCCAAATGAGTATGGAAGGGAATCATGCCGCATTTCAATTTTGACGAAAAATCTTCAGTCATATAACTAAATGGCGCGCAGCATGTAATGAATGCTTACTCTCTTATTTACAGTTTCTTGAATCATTTTTTAAGTTTCTTTTTCAAGGATTGTTCAAAGGGTCAATATAGTTGAGATAACATTTATGAACCTTCAAATCTTCTCAAGAATTCAGGTAAGACACTTTTTCTAACTATTGCAATAGATTGTCAGAAAGCCGGTGTCCTTGCTAAGGGGTAGTGTGTCTCTGCCTAGTGTTCTGGGCGCCCGGTTCGGACATGGTTGTTATTCTGTGTTCTATCTGTGAGTAGTGTGAATGTGCTTCCCTGTGAAAAGGGTTTGCGCAAGCGAATGTGACGCATGAATTAGCTAAGTCGTACTCTTGGCCCTAGTTGGCGCTATTGAAAAAACAAGGGATGCTCATTTAGGCTTAAAATCGCTGACAACGATCAGTGGGCTTGTCAATGACAAGTGCCATTGAAAACAACAACAACAGATAGTAAAAATGTCCATATGAAGGCGATCTGATAATTTCATTATGGCGTAAATTACCTCGCAATAATCGACAACAGGTAATAAGAAATTTCAACTCTCTGAATACAACATAGCTAAAAGAGTTAACTGAATGAAAAACGAATTTTCTGAGTCAAATGTTTCAAAACAAAAGAAGATCTAAAAAAAAAATTTCTGTTTCTGTTGCTATATTTTTCTTTTTTGGTATTCGAAGGTTCGTTTGATTGCATCATTCAGATGGCATTAAAAATCTCTGACTCAGCAACGCGAAATTCTCGACATCCGTTGGCGCGATGCCCGGACATCCCAACGACTCTGCCGTCACTATCTATTAATTGTTAACTCTGCGTCATTTCGCAACGCCTTCTTTGTCATCTGTCTCGCATTCATCGAAGACATTAATGGCTTCATTAAATAACATTAAGGTTACGCAGGTGAGTAAGGAATAGAAAAAGTGATTTTTTTCTGTCATTTTAACTTTTAAATAGCTGTTACAAATTTATTTCCATAAATATAACTTTGATGGAGACTCAAATCATCCACTGTTTCATACAGATTATTTGACAAATACATAGTTGTATTTGGTTACTTTTTTGTCAAGTTACGATCCTTTGAATGAAGGTAACATAGTATAAAAATATCATTCTTTATAAAATAGGTTTTAAAAATATTCGAAACAAGAGTTTTCAGCGAAAGTACCTCAAGAAAAATCCTTATAACTCGATAAATACTCAGAATATGGACAACATCTTAGCATCGTTTGAAAGTAAAAAGATCAGAAAACATTTTAAAGCAATAAAAAAATTCGATATTTTGAATGGTTTTGGTATTAGGTTGGTGCGTATGAAATGTTGGATTCTCTTTACATGCGGACGTTTGTCTCCCTGTTTTCGTTATACTTTTGTCTTTGGCATAACCTCATTCATAGTCGTATTGTTCATTGCCAGAGACTCATTTCAGCAAAATAGGTTTTCTCGAAGGTCTTCCCTTTTGTTATTTCTTTTGAGTTTATTGCCGATATGAATTCTGCCGACATTCGCGTCATTTTCTTATATGAGTACAAACTTGGTAATAGTGCTGCAAAAGCTGCACACAACATAAACCAAGCGTTTGGGGAGAATACGGTTAACGATCGGAACGTGCAGCGTTGGTTCGAAAAATTTCGGACTGGCGATTTTTCACTGCAAAATGAGCCGCGCGGAAGACCCAAAACGTCTGTGAAGAATGATAACCTGAAGGCTCTAGTGGAAGCGGATCCAGCCGTATCCACGAGGGAACTTGCTATCAGGATGAAAGTTGACCATACAACGATATTGAGACACCTTTCTGAGATTGGCAAGGTTAAGAAGATGGACAAGTGGGTACCACACGCACTGACAGAGCGAAATAAGCTGGAACGAACTGGAATATGAAGTTTTGCAGCATCCACCATATTCACCGGATCTCTCGCCGACCGATTTTCATTTTTTCAAGCATTTAGAGCTGTTTTTAAGGGGCATATGAAAATGAAGACAGTCTAAAAAACTCGATATCAGAGTTTATTAATTCTAAAGACCAAAATTTTTTTAAGACAGGCATCTACGCTTTAAAATCTCGTTGTGAGAAGTGTATTGAAGCGAATGGAGCATACTTTGATTGAATAAACAGCTTTTGAAGAAAGATATGCAGTTTTATACAATCACTTAAGAATCCGACATTTCATACGCACCAACCTAATAGTTTCAAGTGTGTACGTACACATTAAGGAATAATCGTAAATTTCCTGCAGTTATCGAAGAATTTAAAACCAGTGAAAAGGGTCTGCATAAAACTTTCACGCGTATTTTCTAATAAAAGATGGTTTTTTTTTTTTTTTTTTTTTTTTTGCTTTTTTAAACGTTTAAAACCAAAATGCGACCTCAAAGTATTACTGTTGTCACAAAATCACTTTCCAAATTTAATATATCTGTCCTTTCTTTTATTAGTAATCGCGTTTACCCGTTCTGAAAGTATAGACGTTAAACTCCTTGATTTGATTCAAAATTTGATAAGCGTCGACAATGCGTGGATATTCGTCGAAATCCCGATTTCGAATTTTTTAACGATTACAAGACTTACGCCTGTACTTGTAATAAAGCTCAATGTGTGCTTTGGCACCCTACAGGCCAGGCCGTCCGACCTACAGCTACTAAATTTGTCAGATGCATGCATTGAAAGTCGAGAATAGGCACCTGGGATGACTTTTTTGGAATTTAAATTAGAATTTTTAATTAAAAACTAACTTTTCTGCCAAAAAGTCTTTTCATTTCCCCACCGCTAAATGAGTATGGCTTCAGGTTTTTTCTCCCACGCTAAAAAGGTTAGGCGTTACGAGTATTCTGCCAATTAGTTCAAACGATTCTGTTTATGTTTTTTGTATTTGATGTATTTAAAATTAAACATTTTTGATTAATCGATCCGTGCATAATGAATCTGAGAAAATTTTGTTGAGAACTTTTCAAGATATTACATAAATCAAGAAAGATATTCTTTAGTGCCAATAAAGTTTAAATACTCAGCGATTCTGTTTTCAATATTATATTTTTTAAAAAAATGTTTCGTTTCATTAATAAACATTCTCATATTATTTGCAGATTATATTAATTAATCATTTATTAATTAATTAATCTTATATTAATTAACCATTTCCATTTTAATTTTAAACATAAATTCTACGAGAGCTAAGAAAAATTGAGAGAGATATGTATTACATTATGGCTGGAAATCTTTATAATATTATGAGTATAATATATATAATTTATAATAGTATATATAGAATTTATAATATTGCGAATATCAAAATTTGAAGCTTTAAAATATTTTGAGGAAGAAACTATTAAAGTAGGAATTACATAAAATATTAAAATTTTATCGAGCATTAAGATTGGAGAACCGGCTGGTCGCCAAAAGCGGCTAGTATTAATAAAGTAAAAATGCATTTGGAGAGATAACTATCTGTGCAACTGGCGACACTACATGCCCCTCTACTGAGGAAGCAGAGTAGGCCTAAACAAATTGATAAATATTTACCACGGCAGCTAGGCTAAGGCAGAGATAGAAATTCTACACATGTAGGTAAAAGATGCTTGCTGGCCAATAGTTTCCCCTGTCAGTGAAGATTCATTTTGAACTGTTGATATGGCATATTATCTGTCAATGATCAAAATGCATTACAGTGAAGCCAAAAGCTACCAAATTTGGAAGCAGTTATTTAGCATTAAAATATACTCAATATATGATTATCCTTTAAAAAATGTTTCCTCAACAACTTTGGAGCGTACTCATCCACAAAAGCGATTTTAGCACCATTTTAAAATAAAAAAATATTATAAATTTACAAAGATATAATTTTTTTCGAATTTTAAGGAATTTTTAAAATACCTTATTATTAATTTAATAACTGCATTTATAACTAGGATCGTTAAAATATGATTGTTATATAATTAAGAGCATATCTGAAAAAACTGAAATCTGTTATCGCAAATTTCAAGAGAGTGTGAATTTTTTGAGAATTTTTTTGATCACATTATTATATTAATGTGCATGTGTCAATTAAAAAAAAACACTGGATCCTTTTTTTTCTTTTGAGATTGACGAGAGCACCAAATTTTTTTTTTTTGACAGCCAAGAAAAAATGGAAAATTGCAATTTATGCATTATTCATAGCTTACGCAATTTCGAGATGTCTCACAAAAAGGAATGTCAAATTTGGAAGCTGAATAAAGAATTTTTCCGTCGCCACGCAAATTTACAAATGATAAACTATTCACCATTAAATTTTTAAATGTATTAATTTATATAGAATTTTTTTGAATCACAGCAGTAAACACAAACTGCTATTTTCTAATTTCTGAAATCATAAAACGATTTCATAATAGAGTACTCTTAAGGCAGGGGTCAAATCCTTCAATGTTTCCCACTTACGAATGAATGAAGTGACTTTTCCCTATTGAGGGGGGGGGGGAGAAATTACTTTTTATCAAAACTGTTATCAAAAGCGAGTAAATTGTTTTGAACATATTATGGAAATTAAATTATTTAATTTCTTCCAAAAAAAACTTCATTCCATGAGATTGTTCAACCTTCAAAAAGCTATGATGTTCAACCTTTTAAAAACTCGTTTATTTTCAAAGAAGCTTATGCAATAACAAAGCAATACTGATAAAAGCAGGTCAACCTTTTCAAAAAGCATCCGCTTTCAAAGAAGCATATATAATAATACAATACTTGTAAAAGCAGGTAAAAAGTATCTGCTATTAAAAGATGTTGATGAGTACTGCCATTTATGCTTTATTCATTGCCTACTCGATTTCAAGCTTCAATTATTTGTTGCCTTCAATTATTCAAAACCTCCTAACGAAAACAGGATTATGTTCTCACACGATAATAAAAGGAAGAAGACAAAGCCAATATAAAACATAATGGTATGAAGCTACAATCTTAGGGGTCCGAATCCTCTTTACCTTTTAAAGCTAGATTAAAAAAATATTAAAAATGAAAAAGTAACAGAAAAATCTTAATAAATAAGTAATAACAGCAAAAATGATATTCTCATTGTTTTAAAATCACAATCGCCTGCATATTATGTTCTGAAAAGCTAAATAACTAGTTATAACTCTGGCATCACTCTAAACCAGCGAGCAGACTCCTGCCGCTTATTGCCAGGTGGATGGTGTTTGCAATATCTCACTTCTGGAAGACAGAGGTTCGTTCACGCTGAAACCTTCGATTTGTCTGCAAATGTCATTCACTCGTCTGCACATCGCATTTTTGGCACTGCAGGTAAGTGACGAAATTAAAGGGACATCTTAAGCCAAATATTGATTTGATGTGGTTGGCAGTAGGATTTATACAAAACCCGACTTTTTGAAAAATCGGTTTTCGAATTGCATATTTTCAGAAAACCAGTTTTAAACGGTTTTCGAATTGTTGTCAAAACAAAGTAGAAAATATTTTATTTGATTAATTTTTATAAAATAACAACAAAAAAAAGAGATCAATATCAAAGTCAAAATCAAAATATTAAAAAAAAATTAAGGATTACATACACATAATACTTGTACAAAATAATGGAAACTCAAACAAAATTTTTAAATAATATTAATATTATTTTCACTAATTTTCATTTCTCCTAAGAAATTGGGATTTTAAAACAAAATATCCACTGAACGGTGACTAAATCTTGTTCTCATTTCGAATATAATATTGTCTAAAATTAAAAATACTTTTTTGCTAATTATTTAGCTTGGTTTTAAAGTTTTCATGGCATTAAATAAAAATAAAATTTTTTTGTTCTTTCATTTGTTATCTCAAAGAATGAAAATTTAGCTTTCAGTATCTTTGGATTTGTAAGTTTTTCTTCAGGGTCTTCAACAAACTTATGAATTTATATTTCTATGGCATCTTTTTTTTAAAAAAACAAACAAACATTATTGATGAATTGTTTGTTCAATTCGGAAATATTCTATATCAAATTTTTCCAAATAACTTAATTTCGGTTTTGAAGCCAAAGAAAGTACTCTAGATTTCTTCGCTGAACTAGAAATGTTTTGTGGATTTTGCAAATACAGAAAAATAGTTCCTAATTCTATTTGTCTTCTTTCTTGAAGTCATTCTTCTAAAGCATATAATAATTTCAAACTTATTTAAGGGCTTAAATTATTTGGTTCATTTAACAGAAATTCAAATATGCTTTTATTAGTTAATAAATTGGCATCGCGAACCTAAGCCATCACGAACCCATGAATGATGCGCACTCGTAGGCTCGATAGAAAGAACATTGACAGCTGATAATTATGTTTGATGAATGCCCTTCAGAGTTTGATGAGGTACGACCACACATTTCATGATTTAATCCAATAAATACGAAAAAGAAAATCATTTGGGGGAATTTACATCAACTTTTTTGATTTTTCGCTGGTTGATATTTCAGGGCTCACGACCATTGCATTTAGAATGTAGCAGTATAACGTTCAGCAATATGTTACTGCAGCAAAATAATAATAATTACATATTTTTATTTATGATGCATCAACCCTCTGATTGCGCAATTTTTTAAAATCAATATTTAGATGCGGCAGTTGTAAATAATCTCAAATATTTTTTTAATAAAACGAATTGATACTATATGTTGCACGATACTAATTTGATACAACAAAAATCTGAAATTTTAAAAATAAGCACACAAAATTATGATTTTTTTAAAAAGAGTATTTGTTGCAGCTTACAACAATTTGTACGTATCCTAACACTATTATGCATTATTCTATGTTTTGCCTTTGACAGTTGAAAAATTACTAATCATTTATTCTTGAATTGCATTAGAATGCATCATATTTAAATTTATCGTAAATTTACAAAAAAAAAAAGTTTCTACTATTAGTTCACACTTTCCCTATATATATTTATTTATCTTCAATACATATATTTATTATCTTGTACAAATTTTCAATCGTTAATAAAATACTTTTTATTCATCCAATCAAGTTCAAATATCTTTTTTAAAACTTGCAGTGGAGGACACTTGATGTTAATACAGTTTTTTTCAAATACTAATTCATCGATTAAACTTAACTAATTTTTAATGCTTTAAATAGAGTTTTATCAGTTTGTAATGTAAATTGAAATCTGCAAGCGGTAGCTCAATCGGTAAAGAAGCAAGGATTTTTCACATGAAAGTGAAGAATGCAAGTTCAATTCTTGTAAAAATTATTAATTTTTTGATACTTAGCAATTTTCTTATAATTATTTAATAAAAAGTAACTAAAATAAAAATTTCTTTGCTGATCTAAGTAGAAATTGAATTAAAACATTTTTTTCTATATTACTTGTTTTTTTTATTAAGTTAATGTTAAATAAAATCCAATCGAACGCACTCGTGACTTTTTGAGTGTTCGCTACTAAATATTTTGGATCATTAATGATTCAAAATATTTATATCATGAGCATTAAAAATAACATAAAATGATTTCCACAAATGAGATTATGAGCAGGAATGACGCGCTAGCACACGATCCAGTTATGGGATTAAATTGAATTAAATTAAATTGTGGGAAATAATTAAGGATTAAATTAAATTATACCAGCTTATTAATGATGTTGAAATCTGCATTTTTTTACATTCTAGCTTTTTTATCGTATGTTTTTGTAGTGTTTTTATACTTTCTGCTTTCCTTGTATGTTTTCCTAATCGGCATATTAGAGTGAATTATTCAGTTCAACAAGTTCACTGCCACTACCCTCGCCTGATATCCGGAACATCTATCTAATGAGACGACCCCTTCTTTGCTATCTTTTAACTGTAGTAGGGAAGGTGTCGTCTAATAACACAGATGGGTTGGTCCTAGAAAAGAACGCAATCTTCCAGTTATCTCGTAGTTGGCAGTCAACATGTTAATTTAGTTTAGATATAATTAACGTCCTGTTTTGTAAAGCAACAATAGGGCTGGGATTTTGGGATTTATCTCATGAATTTGAGCATTGGTCAGGCGAGAAGGATGACATCTGAGTTGGCCTCTCCTCCACCTTCTTTAAATTTTCACACCACACCAGCTAGATAACAGTGAATTATTCAGAGGTGGCGACATTACGGGTATAAACGACTTTGACGAACTGTTAAGAGATTCGTTTAGGAAAAGGATGTAACTTCCACACCACACCATCGGGTTTAGTTTTAGTTTTGTTATTTTAACGTCTCTTTGTAAAGCAGCACTAGGGCTATTTTGGGACAGACCTCGTCATTTTGAACCACGCTCAAATAACGGGGGCAACACCTGAGCTGGCACCCCCCCATACCACGCAAATGGGATAACAGTGAATTATTCAGATGTGGTGACACTATGGGTAAAAGCCAATTTGACGAACTATTAAGAGATTTATTTAGGAAAAGGGTGTAAAAGTTAATTATCAAAGAATAGTGATAGTTTAATAGTTTAATCTCATGGGAATGATAGTTTAATTTCATCCTCAAATAATTTCAGAATAAATTAAGATGCCTTTTCAGAAGTTTGAAATAATTAGTTTAAAAAATGGAACGTTAATTATGTTTAATAGGGCTTTTTTGGGACATATCTCATGAATTTGAGCATCGGTTAGGTGTAGAAGATGACATATCAGTTGGCATTTCCTCTCCCCTCTCTTCACACTTCCACACCAATTCAAGTAGGATAAAGGCCTTATCACGCGGCAAAATATCGTCGGCACTTTCCGTCAGCAGAAAATGACGTCATTGTGACGTCATTTTAAAGTTTCACATAATTGGTTGAATTTCGCTTGCGGACAATATTTTCATCCATATCGTCAGCAATTTCTAGCTGGTTAGAAAAAATTGTCGATTATGAAAAACTTGCTTGACCGGTTCTGAGGAAAGAAATGAAAAATAGCTGACGGAAAATGCAGACGATATTTTACCGTGTGATAAGACCTTAACGGTGAATTATTCAGAGATGGCGACATTATGCTTGGCGAACTACTAAGAGATTCGTTTAGGAAAAGAATCTAAAAGTTACTTATCAAAGAATATGATAGTTTAATTTCATCTTCAAAGAGTAAATTAAGATGCCTATTCCGAAGTTAAAGGAATTCGTCCGATTTTTCACCACTTGTTCGGATGCCGTTTCCCCATCAAAGCGAGCTGTCGCTGAATGAACGTTTAGAAACGATACCTTTTCCACGTGGTTCCTATCTTTAGCTCGAAATATTTCGGGAATCCCGTGTTTATTTAGGCAGGAACGCTAACGTTCTGGATGCGGCAGGTGCGGAGACACCTAACCTTGCTTTGGTAGTAAAAGAATTCCGATCTCGTTTGCAGATAAACAGACCTATTTGGCAGCGCTCCCTCGTTGCGGAGGAAATAATACCGAGCGGGCCTTTTCCATCCACTCCAGACACTTTCTTCATCATGCAACATTAATCTATATGAATAAAAATGAGTGTTTGTCTGTCTCTTATGCCTTCCTAAACCTTTCACCCGATGGCGATGAAACTGGGTCAGCTTATTGTTGACATCTAAGGTATGGTTACAGGGATAGTACAAATTTTATTTATAAAAAAAAAAAAAAAAAAAAAAAAAAACCCCGAATCTCAAACACGTTTATTTATCAAGGATTCATCTCCAAATAACTCACTGAGGAAACATTACTTAGTGTTAACTATTTTTTTAAAATTTGGTTGAAATATTAGGTAGAGAAAAAATAAATCCATTATTTTTTCGGTAGATGGCTGTAGTGATCGATATCTCTTAAAGTATCAAATAATTTCCGATTTATGCTCCATGGATAGGTGATATTCCAACTAAAAAAAAATCCATTTCTATTTTTTTTTTTTTTTTGTTTGGCTTATTCAGTTGGATGTTAAAAATAGAAGTAAACAAAAAGAAAATTAGGCGTATTGTACAGTTTATCTTGATAAAGGCGAAAATGCAGACCAAGTGACTGAAACTGTGAATGATTCTTTAAGTCATGATACTGTAACAGCCAAGTACGTGTTATTTTGGTTTCCTCCATTCTGTTGTAGTATTTGTGATATTAAATATGTCGACAAAATCGCTGAAATAATCGAAGTTGACTGGCATGTTAGGGGGCGTAGCATTGTCCAGAAGCTGAAGATCGACCATGAAATGTTTTAACTCTTTGCATCATGTTGGATTTAAAAAGAAGCTTTATGTTTGGGTTCCACATCAATTGCAACAGACACACAGAAATCAGGATCAAATTTACATCTTCTAAGTCATGACCAAATAGAAGTAAATCGGCTCACTTCTTAAGCGGATGGTGACTGGGGATGGGAAATAACAACAACGACGACCCTTTTGTGGCTCAAAGCTCGGCGAATCAGCTCAAACGGTGGACGGAAGAGTTTTTCTGGTCAAACGGTTTCTAAGCGAATCTTTAGAGTTATTTATCTCTGAAAATAATGACTCGTAGGCACATGAAAAAATGGTTAAATTAACATGAGCCCAACTTCATTATACAGTTAAATGTGACTGGAATCGAATTCCAAGTTTTCAAAATTTCGTTATTGGCATTTTTATTTAATTTGCTTGTTAATATTTTTGTGTCCACTAATTCCAACTTTTTCCTTGTTTCAAGAAAATCACTTCATTTGAGTACATATTAAATTAGATTGGATATCAGACAGTTTCATTTGAAATTCTTCAATATCCAACCAATCGAATTGGAAAAGTACAGTTATCAAATAAAATCACATGCAAGCATCCTAGATCGATGGCATGGCCAAAATATTGTGTGGCATGCCATTGGTTTGCCATCCCTATTATACATAATATTTGCAAAGAAGCATTTCAAGACATTTTATCGAAGGAGGATAGAAAAAAGAAAAGACCGCCTAAAGCAAAGAAATTTCAGTCAGTTGCCTTTCAAATTCTTCAGTTTCCAACCAATCGATTTGAGAAAAGTACAGTTTGTCAAATAAAGAAGATACCATCCACTGATAATCCAAAAAATATCTGGACATGGGAGATTTCCTGCATATTTCCAAAGATTTGAAAGAATGCAGGAAATTAAATGCATTTGTGGAGAAATGGGTACGGTTTACCACTATTTAATGGACTGTACGGAGGTCTCAGAGTGAAGGAAAAACCTGAAGATTGTAAATAATGGTTTAAGTACAGTACTGATGGTACCAGGTCATCTCAAAACCCTGAAGGATATGATGTTAAAGATGGATAGTTTCATTCCAGCTGTTTGAGAGTGGGCAGATGGGAAGAAAGACAGCTATTTACTACCCCGAAAGGAATGTTAGTTTGACTGTTCGGTCAATGTAAGGTTGGACAGTACTTATTTAGCAGTCTACCACTACAAATCCTGTCGATACTGCTGCGTTCAGTGGTGGTGGGGTGGTCGGCTGTATGTCAGAAGAAGAAGTTTATCAAATAAAGTCGCATGCAATCATCTTGGATCGATGGCTTGCCCAAAATATTGTGTCGCGTGTCACGGGTTCTCTGTCCCTGTTCTGAGTAATATTTCCAAAGGAGTAGTCCAATACATTTTATCGAAGGAAAATAGAAATAAGAAAAGACCGCCTAACAAAAGAAATTTTTCTCGCCGTTAAGATCAAAAGGAAACAGATCCGATCTGTTTTCCCTTTCCGACGACAACTCGGCGTGGGTGGCTCATTGGAACAATAAACACTCAACCGGTTTCCGACCTCCACTGGGTTCAAAGAGTGAACGCTCTTTTCCTCGCCTGCCCGTTTTGAGGAGGTTTGCAAGCAAAAGTTCGAGGGCCGATTCACGAGCAGCCCAGACAATGGAATTGCACCGGAAAGATAGCGGAATCATGCGCTTGTTTCTAGGGAAAGATAGCGGAGATTTTATGAATAATTAATGGCACATTTTTGAAGTGAAAACAATGTGAAACTCTTGCTTGGTAAAAAAAAAGTAGACACCCTTTTTATCCTTTGCTTATGTGCAATTCTAGGAATAGCTTGGGTTTTGTAAATTGTCACTCTGTTATGGATGTTATTGAATTAATTATGGAAGTTGATGCGAATTATTTAGAATTGGGAAAAAATGGTTTTAATCTTTTACTCACCGTTTACAGCTTACCTAAAACTTTGATTTAGAGAATATTCTAGATTTAAGCAATAAATGACAGATGATTGATGATTTCTAAAAAGAAATTACCACGATTAAAGGTAAGATTTTCATATCTGTTGCCAACAGAAAATGCCTAAAGATATCTATACATAGTATAAAATGTCATTTAGTTTGTCATCCAGACAAACTAAATTAAAATTCTAATACATAATTCTAAGATACACGCTCATCATAATGAATATTACATGGTGAGTGCAGTTTTCTTTATCAACGTGATATCTGCCCCTGCATGTTCCTACTTTCTCGAAAATAAGTATGAATGAAGCTTATTTTATGTTATAATTAAACTTTCTCAATTAAAAGTGAAAATAAAAATTGAACAATATCAATAGTAATATAAAACATAGCTCTTTTTTGTTTTGTGAATAGGGTAAACATATTTATAAATACGTGAAAGTAAAAAAGAATGTGTAAAACTCTACACAAATACAAAACTTACTTTACTTTCTCGTTATGAAGCATTTCAATACCTTCCGTGATAAATTGAACCATCAAAACTTTAATTTTGTTCACTATAATTACTGTTGTTGCCATTCAGTTGTATATAGGACTTCTTCCACTGAATGGAAGAAAAAAAAATTTAATAGATTTTTTTTTCGCATGGTTGCATGTTCTTTTTCCAAAAGTTGACAAGATTTCTAAAAACTGATGCTAATGTCTTTCAATTTCTTCCCAAGGACTTTTATGAGAGCGGTTTCGAACAAGGCCCGACTAAGGCTGATTCACATCGGTGTAACGTCTCGATCTGGTCCGATCAAATAAAGGGTAGCGATTCAATCAATTTACTTTATTTACAGCTTTCATTTACAGGGGAAAAACTATTTATCATCTAGGTTAAATGAAAAGTCCATGTGGAACACCACAAGAATAGTTCCTTGAAATATTTTGGCGAAACTCACGAGAACAGCTTACCAGCTGTCAAAGTCTCGCGCTGGTACCGGGGTTAGCTCCAGGAATCCACCGAATTCCTCGGCTGGAATCTTTTCTCGAACGCTCGGCTTTTCACCGATCTCCTCTCGACCTCTTTACCAAGAAAACTTCTCGTCTCTTCTCTTTTCCTTTTCTCGTCTCCAAAACATTCGCCTTTTCTCCCTTCGTTGGACTCCACCCCTCATCCACATTGGAGCATTTGGGCTTCCGATTCTTCAATCGCCTTTCGGCAAAAACTTCACTGGTCTACAGTTAACCGCAAGAATGTTTGTGGAATGTTCGCAACGAAAAACAAAGCAGGTCGCACATCTGTGTTGCAGACACGATGAGTGCACGGGTGGTCCTTTATCTGGATTCCCTCTAAAGAGCCAGTTGTCCGTTCTTAGAAGGAGGGTTCTCCCCCTGTCCATCTGTAAGCAATTACATCGCCATAAAATGTAGCCATTGAGGAGACCAATCTGGAAATGGCAATTATGGAGCGCGTGAAAAAAAACCCACCATGGTCAGGCCGGGAAGAAGCTGAATCGTTACACCGGGCAGTTGTCCGGGCCCCCATATCGAAAAATGCCATAAAAAGTTCTATTTTCTGTACTATGTTATCCTTAATGAAGTAGTGAAGCAGTCGGGGCACCCAAAGAAGTTTTTCCCTTGGGCCCCAATTAGGTTAAGTTGGGCCCTGGTTTCAAAACGATAACTACTGACAAAAATGCAGATCCAGTTCGAATATTTGAGAAAAAGGGAAGAGTGCAATCTTTTAGAGATGTAGTAAATGCTGGATTGTGATATTATTAAGGCCGGAATTTGGTTCTTCAGAGTTGTTTGCTTTCCGCCGCTTCTTTTGAATTACAAATTCCTGATCCTGAGGAGACACATGCGTACGTAAAAATATCAGGATTTAAAAATAGAGCTCCAGTTGCCTTCAAATCTTGCGTAGCGAATTTTGTTATACCAGTAGATCTTCCCTGCAGTTTCATGATTTGTTACAGCCGGGGAAAGAGGCATAACCATAAAATATTCAATTTATTGAGCATAGAACATTAAAAAAATCCATATGTATGTAATGCAATCATCTAGGAATTAAGCACCTTCTTTTGAAGAAATTATGAATGAAACAAAACTAATTCGTTCAATTAGAATGGATGCAATCAATAATGTAAATAACTTTATTCTCAAACATGGCGGAACCAGTCTCTGAATCTTATCTCAAATCAAGAAACAGTATGGTGCCTATCATATTCGCTGTCCTTACTTCAAATGATACAACAAAATTACTTGAACCTTATAAATTATGCTAAATGGAATGAAAAATGGTTATTGCTCGTACAAGAAAAAAGAAGAATGAGATTTATCTGCTCTTTAGATTTCTAATGGTGGGTCTAAAAAGAGAAACAATTATAGACGCGTTGGCATAAAAAACGACATTTTAAATTATGCAATTGGTGGAAAAGTATTATGCCAAAAATATTCTGCGATATAATTTGATGTAGGAATTCTTTTCATCTTAGAATTTATAAGAAGGTTCTAACTATGACCTTTCGAAGAACATTACGTTCAGAAGAAACAAATACAGCCAGAAATTAATTTAGGATTAATTTATATGAATTTAGTTTAGCATGAATTTAGATGTACTTATACAATAGTTTATCAGAAACTGGCCTATTAGGCACATTTTCGAAGGGAAAGAATTTGAAAGATCATGGTAGAGTCACTTTTTTAGTAATGTTTATACTCGTATATTTATAGACTGACCACTCCGACATTCTCGATGGCAGACGAAAAAGCTTGAATGACCGGACCGTCGCGGCAGCAACACTGGTGGGAATGTAGTTGAATCTTAAAGACCATCACCGACCACGGTAAAGCCCTTCCATAAATAAGGAGGTACGTCCCGTCATCGATGGGAAGAGCCAGACCCTGTCACCACCTCCTTCTTTTTTGTGGACCCACAAGAGTTACGAGGGTGGATTCTCATCTGAAATTACGAGATGCTCCCCAAATTTAACATTAAAAAATAATTTAACTATATTTTAATTAGTTGAATTTATCCCTGAATGAGCACTTTTAATCGAATGAACAAACAATAGTTAGTTATTTTTTAAAATCTTGCACGAGTTAGGTAATAACATTGTGATTTCAAGGAAAAAAACTACAACAGCAGACTACAGAAATTCAAAAGCTATACTATGAAAGCCGACTCCAAACTAAAACTGCATTAGCAGGCGATAGACAATTCAAAAGCTTTACTGTGAAAGCTGATTCCCAAACAAAATTACATCAGCAGATGATAGATAGTTCAAAAGCTATACTGTGAAGGCTGACTTCAAAATAAAAAAGGATAAATCGCCATTTTATTGCCTACGCCTTTTGAGGCTTCACCAATTTCTTGCCTTCACACTTTGAATTCTAAAAACTTCAAGCTAAAACAATATGTTCTCACTCGATAATAAAAATTTATGAGAAAACTTTGTTCCAGAAAAAATTTAATTGCTTCCTCGTCAAATCGTCTCATTTTCTACAAATCGTCTTTTAAAAATGTCAGCGGTAGGAACAACAGTGGAAGAACAGCGGTGCTGAAAATAAAAATTTTGTTCGTCAAAAATGTAACCCAAGTAGGAAATATTGTTTGAATGATGCTTTTATCGAATATAATAATTGTGATTTTAATAAATTGACTCTAGTTCTGAGAACTCTGTGGTTATGTAAACTTAGTTGCAAGAAAATGAATCGTGTGGTATATGATCTATGTTGTTTATAATATAACTGGACTGTAATTTATTATAAATAATTTAGTTAATCCTTTAATGCTATTAATTATATAATAAAAGCTATATCGTACTTACTAGGACAAAAATTTAAATGATCTCTGGAATTTACATACAAAATCGTTTGTTTGGTCGTGGTTTTCTTTTTTAATTAGATTTACAAAAAATGTGTGTTGAATTATTTTGCTAAGTTTTGCAGGAATAGTCTTCATAACTTTGAAATGATGACGAAGCTAAGTTATATAAATCATTCATTTATTGGTAAAATAAAACTCCCCTAAAATAAGGTTTAACATTTAAAATATCTTAACAATTAAATAGTATAATCTTCCCATAATTTAACATAAATTTGTTGAATTTTCTTAAACCTCCTTCGTTAACTATTTCTGAAGGTTTCATTGATAGATGACCAAATTGTCTTTACTTTTCAGTAATTTTTAACAAGGTAATTTCCTATAATTTATATACTGTTAATAGTTATATTATACTTCAGATAAAAAGAGTTTAAAACAATGTTTAGAATACTTAAAATCTCGCATTGAATATCTAAAAACAAAACATAATACATTCTTGGCTTTTGATTCGCTTTTCTATAGCCTGTGTTCACCTACCATAATTTCTATACATAAAAAATGTCATCATTAGTAAAAATTACTTTTTTTCCTTTTTTTTAAAAAAAAAAATGAAACTTCTAGCTTAAAAAAAACAAAAAAAAACATCGCTTTCCCTCTTTCTCATCCATCTCTCGCCACCGCTCCTAAGTTTGAATCCAGGGGAATCTATTAGATGGCAGATATTATTGTTTGAAAGCGGATTCTAAATCTTTCCGCTCTTTTACGCATGCGTTAGGAAGCACACTAGGTGTGAGAGGAAAGGAGGGAGATATTTACATTTAATAATAAAGTAAATTTGGGAAATGGGGGCGCATCCTTCCTTGTGACACCCCTTAGTGAGATAGAACTGCCGAAATGGGCTCGTATCAAAATACTGAAAGGAATAGAACACAACCAGGTTTGAAAAGTTTTGGCTATATGAGGCCACGGGTTTTGAAATATTTTGAGGCCTCTTGGTAAACTCTACTGTTGACAAAAAATGTAGCAAGATAAACATTTTTATTTTAACTTCATGTTTATTTTGTGATATCGTTATGTATTAAAAAGTAATTCCTAATGCATTTATAGTACAGATTATGCCTTTTATCGTTCCAATTTTATATATTATTTCATTTTTTTAGTTGTTTCTAGAATAATGAATCTTGTATTTTATTATATATATAAAATAAACTTAAAGCAACAGTCATTGATTTTTTAACGATTTCATTCTTCAGGATTTCAAAGAAATGGTTCAATTTTTATATCAAGATCGTTTGCCTAAACCCTGGTGAACATGTTACAGTGTGTGAATAGGAAAGAGAGGCTATGAGAAAGTGTTCTGAACTTATAAAGTTTCAAAAAAGAATTTGGTGCCGTGGAGTTTGGATACCCCAAGATTTTTTATTAAACAATTAACTCTTTCATTCACATTTTTATCAGTGAATTAACACTTTCTCTTGAAAGAAAAAAGTAGCAGGAGAAAATTCTGTGAATAAAACCGTGTGGAAGACTTGTACATTTAAATTTACATTAGACTTAGCACTGTGAAGTACGTTCAAATAGATTTTGAGGCTCCCTATGTATCTCGAATCACGCCTCCACCGCCTGTGCGGAAATCCACCACTGTACACAAACTAAGTTTTTCATTCAGAGTTTAAATTTCAGCTGCGCATGGCAAGAAAACATATGGATATATGTGAACGTATGCGTTCCACAATCAAATTTTTTTAAATTTTGGAATATCAAACAACAACAACAACAATATTTATCGAACTTTTCAGGGACAAGCGTCTGGAACAAGAATTTTAAATAAATGCTTTCTATAACATTCGAAAGCTACAGGATGGTTATAATTAAAGTGCATGTGTTTGAAAGACTAAAAAAGGAAAACTACTTTGAGTATGTTTAAGAAATTTGGTATAGGTCTTATTTACAACATGGGGATATGATTTGTATTATACAATAATACCATATTTGTATAATTCAAATATGGTATTATTGAAAACAACTTTTTGCCATAGTTGGCGCTTTTTAATAAATACTTTATGCATTGTAATTATACCATTTTTCTTTGCAAAAAATATGAAATGCGTAATATATTACCATATTTTCCCAATATGGGATCCTTCAAGTCCTATCAAATGCTATAGACACAAAACCTTTTCTAAGATCTTTAAGACGGCGTTATTCTTTCAAAGCAGTACTAGAATTGCTAAGCTTTTGGCAATAATAGTTTACCAACATAGCACGTTCTATCTTTGACAAAGTCATGGTTATAGCTTAAAGACATACGACTTCTATCATCACAATGATTTAAAAGTGAAGTGGTATTCATTTTGACATAGTATAGACCAAAAACAATATTTTAGTAATTTACAGATCCATCTATTGTAAAGTTATGAACTAATTTCTTTTATTGTGTAATTCATTTCCCCATGTTGTAAATATAACATATACCGAATTTTTTCAGCGTACTTCAGCATACATTAAGTAGTTTCTCTCTTAAAGTCCTTTAAACACTTGCACTTTAATTATAATCACCCTGTAAGTGAAGAAATGTTCCAACCAATGGGATCATGAACAAGGAGAATAATTTCAGCAAGGTAGCAACACGCTTTGCTTATTCATGAAGCTTCCAAATGTGGTTCCACAATAATTACAGTTTTCAAACAAGATGTCAAAAAAACAGCGATGTCAAACAAAAACTACACCATTTCGATTTTGCTAACTATATTTTTCGAGAACTCTGATGTCGATGCCTAAAATGGAACTCTGCCATTCGAGAATTGCTGTAGTTGCATATTTTTTGGTGGTATGTACGCTGTTGATATTTAAACAAATTCATAATTCTTTTCCATCCTGTTTCCTGAGAACTGATGTTTGCGTGCAGTTTATATTTCATTCTACAATCATCATGCGAAGAGGGGATGAATTGTGCATATTTGAAGGGCTGTTAATTTCGACAAATTTTTATCCATTATTTGAAAACATGCATTAAAAGGTTCGCAACTTAATTTTGGTATTCCACTTTTGAATTCATATTAAATACCTGCATTTTTTTATAAATCAATATCCCAAATTATTTTTACCATTCAAAATTGGGAAACTTTAAATTTTAAGACAAGAAATTTTAAATTTTCTAAATATCCCGCTCCCCCCCCAAAAAAATTAACAGACAATCCCAGTCAGAGCTTCTTTTTGAACGAATTACAGAATCGGTTGCTATTCTATGAACATTAGTGTTTGATTATGTATTATGGATTTTATATGCTTCCATTGATACTTCTCGCCACCCGCCAACCACTCCGTCACCACGAGACTCGATTTCACCGAAGATCCGTCGTGTGAGGGAGTCTCTTGCACATGAAATCTGTCAGGCCAAGCGTCCTCCCGCTGGTGTGGTGTGGTGTGGTGTGGAGAGGGGGGCGGACTTCAGGTGTCGTCCTCGTCATCTGACCATGGTTCAAAATTACGTGGTCCGTCCCAAAATAGCCCTAGTATTGCTTTAAAAGGGACGTTAATATAACTAAACTAAACTTCTCCCCACCTGCACACTCTCAAACAGTTGGAATGAAACTATCAATCTTTAACATCCTTTCCTTCAGGGTTTTGAGATGACCTGGTATTATCAGTATTGTACTTAAATCATTATTGACAATCTTCAAGTCCTTCCTTAACTCTGAGATCTTCATATATTCCATTAAATAGTAGCAAACCACACCCATTTCTTCACAAATGCATTTATTTTCCTGCGTTCTTCGAAATCTTTGGAAATATGCAGGAAATCTCCCATGTCCAGATGCTATTTGGATTATAAGTGGATGGTATCTTGTGATTTTTATTTCCAGATTAGGAATAAAGTCGAAAGTGACTCTTTCTTTTTCGGACATATACCATCGGTCAACCCATTGTAGTTTTATTTCTTCTCACAATTCCTTTTTTAAGACACCACCTGATTGGGGGACAATGATATCAACACTCTTTTTCTGTGTCACCAACTTCGCATAGTGATCCGCTTTTCATTACCATATATCCCAATATGGGCCTTCATCCAAATGAACTCTCTCGACGTTAATTTTAACACTTTTTATCTTTTCTTTTGTCGTGTCCCTATTTCCTTATTACAATTGTGAGATAACTGCATGGCTTACAAACCTGACAGAAAATCGGTAAAAAATTGAGCACCTGCCTCTACCCTTTCGCAATATTCAATGGCCATTTTTAAAACTTGCACTTCTGCCTGAAAACTTGTTGCATGGTTCGATAATCTCACAAGACTTTTATCGATCTCTTTCTCACAGTAGTATACAACTCTTGCAGCTCCTACTTTATTTTCATCTTTAGAGCCCTGCTTCCCTTGATACTTCTTCTTGTAGACAGGCGACCATCCCGCCACCACTGAACGTAGCAGTATCGACAGGATGCTTCCATTGATACTGGCTATAAAGTGACCAGCTTTCTGCTTGATCCGCAACATAATTATCTAATAGCTCCATGTGCAGCTCTTAAAATTTAATTAACCATGAATTCCAAATTTTATCTTTAAATACCACTTAATAACTAGTTTTACCAACTGACTTAATTTCGTGTTCTTCATTATAATATTTTTTCGTTCTTTTCAGTGTATGGAGTCTTTTGTCAGTAGTTTAAAGCAGGTAATGCGTAGCTGTCAATTTCTAGGTGGCAAGACCATTCTAATGGCTTTCCTTGGGCTACATAAACAGCGGAGACCTTCGTGAAACAATAACACTTTTGTGTCCGTATGGGTGGAATGACCCTTCATTAAATCAAGACAAAGGTGTAACGAACAATAATGTACATGCTGTAAAAAGGAGAGATAAGAGCTTGAGTGTGAAAAAAAAAACACCTGATGCTTGTTCTTGAATTAAAAGGAAGTTTTTTTTTTAATTGACAGGCAGAAGTTTTGTTTACTATAAGTAGAAAGCTCTGTTTGATCGTAACCTTCGTTTGCCTTATTTGAACCAGAAATGGTATCGCTTAAGGAAGTTTGCTTAAGTATAGCTTTTTTTTTCGCTAAATGGTTCAGATATTGTTATCCTTTGAGCGGTTGAATGTCAATGTTTGATATTTTTTTTAATGAAAAAACGCAACGAAGCGTCTTAAGATTTTGCTTCAAATAATTTCTTCCAGAGTATAAGTTCAGGAATATTAATTTAAAGATGAATAAAATTTTGAAAGGTTTTTTGCGCTCTTTTTTTCATTATCATAAATATTTAAAGGCATTTATTTCGTAATTTTTTAGTGTTCAGATTCTCGCTTTAAACCACCGTAAATTTAACCACAGAGATTTCAACGATGTTTGGGCTTTGTTTTTTCTTCCATTTAACAATTTTTTACCTTTTTTTCCCAAATTGGATACCATATTTATTGCTTTTTTTATCTCCTTTATCATTTTATTACCTTTTTTTTTTCAAATTGGATACCATAAAGGGGGTTATTCTTGAAATATTGGTTGGCATTCTTTTCTTCCCCTCATCCTTAACAATAATTCAATTCTGGCAGCTTACTTTTCAATAGATTATCGCTACCTTAAGGTCCAGAATTGTGCAAATGAATTACATAATGACTTTCATCTGAATTACATAATGACTTTCATCTCTTTATTTAGAACTCCTCGACAGACTTTCAGGAGTTCAAGTTATCAGTAAAGTTTCTCAATTTTAAAATTAATACAGAAAACTGAAAAATGAGTCACTAGTGTGAAAGTTATAAACGAGTCACTAGTGTGAAATCACAAACTTAAACTCCTTAGAATTTCCGAAGAGCGTGCTTTGTTCATTGAATCATTTTAAAAGGACATGTTTTCTAAAATGCTATGTTTTCGTCAGCATATGTGGCCATTAACCATGACATTGGCGTAAGTCGATTTTCTTAATATTAATGCAAACATGAATGGCAATAAAAGAAAAAGAAAAAAATAAAATCCACTATCTCAAATTTCAAGTTATCATGTGAGAACATTTTTATCATTATTTGTCATTTCAATCATTAGCCAGTTTAAACCGTTTCGAAACAATCACGAGGCTTCTATATAGGTCTCTCTCTGTCTCACATATAAATATGAACTTTCATTATTTTAAATTTTTCTAGTTGGCAAACAAAGTTTTGGAGCTCAACCGATTTTTAGATGAAAAAAATCCATCGTTTTTCTAAATATCGGCGCATGCATAATCTGAGAGTCTAGTGATTGTTTCAAACCGGTTTAAACTGGTTAATGACAAATTAATTAAGTCAATTCGTAAGAATTCGGCGGAGGTATAATCTGGAAATCAAGTTGTAACGATAAATCGCCAAAAATGGCAACTTTCTGCATTATTTTCTAACAACCCTATTTTAATTGGTTAAAATTATCCCTGAATCAACAATCTTTATCGTTTAAACAAACAATATTTTAGTTTGTTCGGTTTATTTTTAAAAGGGGTTGCAAGTTAGACAGTAACACTGTGATTTCCAAGGGAAAAACTACAACAGATAATGGATAAACTATACTGTGAAAGTCGACTTCAAAATAAAACTACATTAGCAGACATTTAATATTTCTAAAGCTATAATATGAAAGCCGACTTCAAAATAAAATAAAAGGGATAAACAGCCTACTTGTTGCTTACGCATTTTGAGGCTTCAGCAATTTATTGCCTTTACATTTTGAAGCTCCATAAAACCTCAAGCGAAAAAAATATCATGTTCTCACATGATAATGTTTTAAATTTTATTTATTTTCCAAGTCGATTAAGCTGCAAAGAAAAGTTAGCTTCGGTTAATTGACTCATTGCTTGGATAATCTGTCTGTCTGGCTACGGGAACAACATAACTTTAAAACAAAGATAATACACATATTTTTATTTAAAGTGCAGATCCGTATCGAATCAAAAATTAAATAAAATTGTCCAGATGCTGACCGTCTTTCAGTCTAAATTGTTTAATCGCGATAACAAAAATGCAATAATTTTAAGTAAAATTTAGTATGGGATCTTGTAACTATAATTATCAAATTTTGGTTTCAATTTATCTGGAAAAAAAGTCGATTTTCTTTCATCAGCGAATAATTGTTAATGATCGTTTGTTAGATTCGGTAAAATATCTTGATTTACGATAAAGATAAATCTTTTGTAATTATTTTTCAACTATGCCAGGGATGGCCAACTAGTGGTTTACGTGCCATTGATGTCACGAGGCACAATATTTTGGGCACACCGCTTGCAAAAAAGGTTTGCATTTTACAGTTTGCAAAACGGCTTGCATGCGACTTCATTTCATAAATTGAATTCGTCCCAATTTGATCGGTTCGAAATGGAAGAATATGGAATGGAACTCTTTGAATTTCAGTCTTGTTCAATAGGGATTCAAAAATATATTGAAACAAGAAAAAAGTTGGAATGAATTGAAACAGAAAGATTAATAAGCAACATAAATTAAAATGCCAGTAAAGAAATTTTAGAAACATGGAATTCGATTGAAACGTTTAACTGTTTGAAGAAGCTGGTTCATGCTATATTTTAAGCATATTTTCCATGTATACTTGCGAATCATTATTTTGAGAGAGGAATAACATGAAAAACTTACTAGGAAATTATTTGGCAGATGATTTCCAATTCTGCTAAATGTAACACTTTACAGTCCTAATATAAGTTAATTGTCATAATCTAAAACAGCACAAGTCATGCTAATTTTACTTTAATTTGAATTGTACGTATAACTAAAGCATCTACTACTATACAATACAAAATGTATGTTTTCGTAGTAAATAAATAATTTTGACTTGTTAATATTTAGTTTTATCATCCCAATAATCACAGACAATAATTATGTGATGACGCGTCTATAACTCATTACACATTTCTTTAGGAAAAAGGGCACGTTGATTCATAAAGGCTCTCTACCCCTAAACTATGCCATGCAGTTTACACAGAAGTGCTGATTTTCTTTATTATACGATGAACAACAACTATCATGAGTGAAAATCTGTGTTTATGCTGCATTTGCAACCTCGCTAAAGATCCACAACTTTATACGGAAGAAGGATAGCATTTTTATCTGGGAATACGCGGGAGACTTTCGAAAATGCTACTGATGCTAGTTTGAAACACAATGAAAACTATTTTTTAAGAAGAGAAAAGCGAACAATAAGAAATGAACTCTCAAAAATAACACTGAATGAAACACTCCGGGGAGTGAACCTCCATCAACTATACTAAAGGCCATATTAGTTCCTCAAAAGTTATGCTCTGGTAGCATTGGAAGGAGATTGGATATTACGGACTGCTGCTGCTCAATTAAGCTATTGATTCAGCAAATAAATATTAAATCCAGATTGATGATTTGAGGCAAGTCATTGACCAGAAACACCCCAAATTAGCCAATCACGATGAGGAAGCCTTTCACCAGATAAAGTTGAACAATATTTTTTTTCACTCGGTGGAAATTGATGAAGCTTGGAGTGGATGTTCTTATTTTGCATCTTCGGGCTACAGAATGCAAGAATCGCCAAATTCAAATTCAAGGATCGCGAAATTCATTTTTAGCAACAAACTGGGGCATTCTAATACAGTGTATTGATGAAATTTTCCCTCCAAAAAGAAAAATTACCATTAAAGAAAATGGTGCATATGTTATTGGATGAAGATCTTTCAAATCTTTTCAATTTAGCCTAAGATCGACAAAAAATTTCCAACTAAATCGGAGCTGAATATTCCATGAATTCTTTACTGATTACAACAGCAGTACAAAGATAAGAAGGCGTAAACTTTTTCTCGCTTCCCCCTTATTCAAGTTAAGATTAAAAATTGCAAAAGAGTTAATACTTTGTCTTCGCAAAGACTATCAACGTCGGTCATCAATATCCCTGCCGTCACTTTGTCAGTAAGTTGAGAAAACTGAGCTGCAGGTAAAATCAATTCTGCAAGAGACTAAATTTATCTATACATAGTCTACATCTATAAAAACGAAGTCTATTGAAAGTAGCATCTGTTTATTTGAACCACAAAAACTCTAGAAATAGTAAACGGATATTGGAGATATTTATATCCTTTTGTAGATTTCAGTTCATTAAAATCATATCAAAATAAAAAATGGGGGGGGGTTTATAATTTCAATTTTAATTATTCCGCGAATGCTCGAAACTCTCAAATTGCGCATGTGCAAATAGTAAGAGCTATGTTATGCATATGCGATATCTTTTCTTGTTTACCACTGATTTTAAACAGCGATTCAAATCTCATCATGCCCGAAAGAAGGACAATCAACCTTGGCCGGAGCGCATTAAATGCCAAAAGCTTCGTTCTGTAAAAAGTTGTTTTGTAGCTATCTTTGATTATTTCTATAAATATTTTATGTTTGTTTGATGTTGCGTAGCATGTCCATGTCATATCGGGTGGAGACTAGACTTAAGTTTACAGTTAATTTTCCTTCTTGGATGCTATACTACGGGCAATTCCATGCGGGTACTGTTAGTGTGAAATAAACCGCAAAAAATTCCTTCATTTTTCTCATTTTTGCTGTTTAAACCTAATTCATAATAGTCGTTGATTTTTAAATTCGATGATGTGTACCTACAGCCTATGAAGTAATGTCAGATTATTATTGTGGTGTCAAGTATATCATTTCCCGCCATTGAGCTTCGCTTGTGAGCTCACTTCTCGCCATTGAGTGACGCCCGCGACCTCACTTCCCGCCACTAAGCAGTCCTATGGTGGAAAAAACGTGAGCAAAGTGCAGTTCATGTCTGGACGAGGCATAATTACGACGCTCAAGAAACAACTGTATGTGTAAAGACGAAAGAAGAAATTACGACGTATTGTTAAAAGACGAGCTTGTATGTTAATAGACGAATTTAGTCATCCATTCCATCCTGTAAATTAGTCATCATTATTTGTTCATCATTAATCTAACTTCATTGTCATCCATTAAATTTTAAAGTATCATCTGGACTTATTATTGCTTGGCCATCAGGACATCCCCCCACATTATTCAAAGAGTGTAAAAAAAGATCCAACGATATATTTTAGTATGATGATATATTTCAGCACTGGGAACAGGAATGAGAAAGTTTATAAAGAGGGAAAAAATGCGATTCATGAAAAATAAATCATCTCTTAACAGAAACAGACAGGAAAAGAAAAGCGACTGTATTAAGCCATTAATGTCAGAAATAATGTGTTTAGTACAAAATTAATACTAAATTTTGATCAAGAATAAAAGACTGAATTATCGTCTTCAGACTGAAAATAATTTACTGCATTTACAAATATTTCAAAGAATGACAGTAAATATATAATAATATCAGCAGGAAGAATAGCTCCAAATTTTTCAATTGTGCTATCCAATAAACGTATTATTCCTTCACATAAAATCTCAAACATCTTGCATGACATTTGCACTACAGTAAACATGAATATAGTATTTTGATGAGATTATAGAGTAAAAACGAATATAACATTTTGATTTGTATATTGAGCAAGTATAGTATAAGTAACGTGAATATGGGGAGACGTATATAGGGAGCATATGTGAATATAGGGAGGGAGGGAGAGGGAATATAGACCGATAGAGAGGCCTCATGATTGTTTCAAACCGGTTTAAACTAGTTAAGGACTTTAATTAATTAAGACACGTAATGCCTTAAAAATCAATGTTCTCGCATGATAACTTGAAATTTGCGATTGTAAATTTCATTTTTTCTTTTATTTGTAGCTGCTCTCAGTACTGACTTAGGAGGCAATGTAGAATCTCAATGAGAAAGTTGCTTCAAATTTTCAACATTTAAAAAAAATTGTTATTTTTTTTGTAACAAATTTCGTGGCATTTTTATTCTTTTTTGTCTCAAACTAACATTTGACCAGAGGTACTATTCTGCTTTAAGTATGGCAGTCCTCGTTTGCATTTATATTCTAGAAAGTGCACAGTGTTTATGATCTTAAACACGTAAGACGCCAAGTAGATATGTCTGAATAAATTAGAACTTTGCTTCGAAAAGGACATTCTGGAAATGTGATCTTCAACTCTGCGAATTTGGGTCAAAGAAAGATATTTACACGAAAGTGAAAAGAAACTTGCTTCCCTTTTTTCCCCCACAGAATTCCTATAGACACCACGTGCCAAAAAAGAGTATTACGAAAGCGTGGCAAAGTGTTTCTTCACTTTAATCCAACAATGCGTCGTCTGTACTTCTTCTCTTTTAGAATTGGACTGAGTCGTACAAACAAGAACATAAAAACACTTACTTAGAAGCAGTAGAAATTGGTGAAAATGAGGAAAACTCCACTTTTTCGCATATTTTGCCTAGTTAAAAGAGTAATTTCAATAAAAACTTCTCCGAAGACATGCTATTTTTCCACTTTTCCAATTCAGCTATGCGGTAATTTTATTGCTAGCCCACAACAGTTAGCATTAATACAATATCTTTTAAATTATTATTTGGTTCTCTTAAATAGCTTCTTTTCAGTCCATTAAGTCCAATTGACGCCAGCATGATTCTGTCGAGTACTCTAATTTCTTTTTAATCTTCTTTCGGAAGGGGAGAGAAAATACTGAAATGTTCTTTATGAATTTCTGGGACTTTCAACTAAAATAATTTATATTCATCTCTGCAGGAAAAAAATTTCTTTTAAGTAAAGACTCCATACTTTCATTTTAGGCAGTATAAACAATATTTTATTTTACTCGAGCTCGTTCAGATTATATGCATCCTTCTTAGATGCAGCATTTGACTGAAAAGAAACTCTAAATGGGGCGATATAATACTTTGGTACTTTTCCGTTAGTCGAGAGCACAGAGAAATCGCCAAGTAATGCAGAATTCCGCCAAATTTCCTCCTGTTTTGTCATTAGCTTCGCTTGGCGACTTGGTTCGAGTTTGGTTTACACTGGCGACATTTTTGCCTGTAAAACGGAAAAGTACCAAATATTGTTTTAAAAATGCTTTTAGTTAGTAAAACTACAGAAGTCTGAAATATGACAGTAGAAACTAACCTTTAACAGCTTTAAAAACGCTTTTATACAATTTGCTTGCAATTTTTTTAAAAATTCCATGTTCCAATTCTTTATTTCTACCGAGGAAGTTAAATTTATGATGAGATTTCTTTAAAAAATTTCAAACTGAGCGTTTTTGTTCCGGGCATTTTTAAAAACAGTTTGTTTCCATTAACTTTTGTTACTTGAAGGAAAGGAACAGGAGCGTGTTGTTCATACTTTCTTTCTAGTACTAGTAGAAAGTACTTTCTAGTACTTTCTTTTCCAAACTCTTATTACAATAAATTATTTTGCCACTTTCTGAAAACGTTTTCACAATCTAAACTATACTAACAATTTAAGTTGCATACTTTCTCTTTTTATGTAAAACCTATAGTACATCTTGTACTATACCATTTATTAAGCAATACTTTACAAGTAATATATATATATAAATTAATTTATTTCCTATTTATATTATTTATGATTTTGTGTCGCGTTAGTTATCCCAAAGCTTGGTGACGGATTTGGCGACCAAATAGAAGTTACTGTAAAAATTTAATTAAGGAATTAATATTTGAAAATAAAACTGTGTCCACATCAAGTGGCATCCACTACAAGTTTATAAAAATGTATTTGAACTTGAGTGGACGAATAAAAATTATTTTATTAACGACTGAACATTTGAACAAGATATATAAATACATATAGGGAAAGTGAGAACTAATAGTAGAAATGGAAAAAAATTATCCTAATATCGTTTATTTACATTCGAAATTAGCACTATCCATTAAAGTTATGCCAATGAAATTAAAATTGCATTGATTTAAAATTTCTATATTCATGCAAACCCCCTCGTCCCCTCTACACAATAAAAAGAAAAGAAAAGAACAACGGGTAACTGGTACAAAATATAGGTTCTGAATAATGATAACTTGTTTTAAGCTAAATCAACTCTTAATTGTGTTTCATAAACTTAAAAGATTTATATATATATATATATATATATATATAGTTCAAATTTTCAGTCGTTAATAAAATGTTATACACAAAACCATTTATGAAATAAATAGTTTTATTTCATAAATAGGTTTTACTGGCTTTTGTTTTTGTTTGCTTTTTGTAGTTTATTTCCGATTCCGACATAATTTGTTTCATTTCCATAATACTTTTTAGTTTCGGTTTTCTGAAATAATTTAATTTTCGATGAATCTGGAAATTGGTTTTAATTTTTAAATACTTTTATGGTTCATTACTTATACTATTTCCAAACTATTTACCAATGCATTCTTAAACATATCAATTTATATAGAATTTTTATGAAAACAATAATTTTGCAAGCCCAAACTGCTATTTTCCAATTTCTGAAATCATAAAACAGTTTCATAATGGATTCATCTTAGAACAGGAGTCAAATCATTCAATGTTTCCCCACAGGAGGAAAGAGAAAATACTTTTATCAAAACTCATTAAACACGAGTGAAGTTTTTTGGAACATATTACAAAAATTAAATTATTTGATTTCCTTCGAAAAAAAAATTATATTCTATAAAAATAGAAGCTAATGGCGTTCAACCTTTTAAAATTGCTTCTGCTATTAAAAAATCATGCGTAATAATAAATCAATACTGTTAAAAGCATGTCAGCCTTTTGAAAACGCATCTGCTGTCAAAGAAGAATACATAATAATAATGCAATACTGATTTAAAAAAATATATGAGACCAAAAGATGATGATGAATATTGCCGTTTATGCTTTATTCATTACCTACGTGATTTCGAGCTTCAATTATTTATTGCCTTCAATCATTCAAAACCTTTTGACGAAAACAGGATCATGTTCTTACATGATAAAACAAAACCCGAGAAATTAAAAGAAATTCGATTATCATTTACGTAATTTTATTTCCAAGAAAGAAATAACATTTTTATTATGATATTTTTGATGGATTATCTTCCTCCATCTTATTATGAAAATATTATTATACTTTATTTTACCAAGCTGACTGTAGCTGTTATCTCTCCTTGTCCATATTTATGCTTTTTACCTCGCATCAACTTATAAAACTTTCAATTAATTTAAAAATCATTGGTAAAAGCAGATAACTGAAAAACAAACCCAGTATTGAATTTGTGTGAAAGGTGGTCAATGCCAAATTTATTTTAAACATTTGATTCCTCTGATCGCTTTAGAGAGGAATATGCTGTCTATGAGAATTGTCAATGTTCTAAGAACTGCAATCAACCTCATTTGATTAAAAGATTAATCACAGGGTCATTTGGTAGATTAAAAAGCCGAAGTACAATCATGTATCTTTTATCCACCAATTAGTTTTAAGAACAGATCTTTATTCTTCATTCCCCTGAGAAAATACATCTGCATATAACATTTTCATGAAAAGGAGTGAAAGGATCGCAGTTTTCATAACACTGCTATTTTTCGAAGTAACACTTATCGAAAATCTTACCATATCAACTATGCATTTTTAAAGTTAATTTCCAAGATGATAGTGTTATTTTTTAAGAAATACACTTTAATAGTGGGAAAAAAAAGATATATTAATTTTGCGTCATCCTTCCGATGAAAAACATCAGCTACCGCACTTAGACCAGGAATTTATTTAAATATATTTCAAATAAAAGTATATTTTGATCCTTCAAATCAGTGCATGAATAAAATTTGATATTTCTTCTTCTGATTATGAAATCAAATAATAATATCTACAATCAGAAGTAGTTGATGCATTGAAGCTGTAAGCAAGTCAATTTAATTAGACTTCTTTAGTCCATTTAAATTGACATTAGATGTTTATAATGGCGTTCTATTACGCATGATTTGTTTTGGCTAATCTTATTCTACATTCAATCAAGTTATAATTCAATCTGAACGGTTTTTGAACAACAAAACAACATATATATATATATATATAATTTGAACTGTTTATTGTTGTTTCTGTCCATATGAGAAAAGACAGAAGAACCAAGATAATTAAACACAACTACTGCCAATTAAATTAATTAGTTCCTTGATTTAAATGCAGATTTAAATATAAAAAATTCTGTAATCTGATGCATACGTCATTTTAGTGCAATGACATAAGATATTTTAGTCTTTGCTCAAACTATTTTAAGTGCAGATATGCAAAAGTTATTTTACAACAGCCACAGTTAATTTCCTCTAAAATTTGATTTCAAACAATATTTAAAGCGCGAGAAGATGTCCGAATCTCTATCTATATAAATAAAAATGAATGTTTGTCTGTATGTAACTTATGCGCTGCCGTACCGCTCATACGATTCTGATAAAAATTGAGCAACATATTGCTTGCACTTACGCGAATAATATAGGCATAATACAGTCATCTAAAGTATAAAAAATATTTTCAGATCTATTCACTGCATCTGTTAACCAAGGATTAACCACCAAATAACTCGCCAAAAAGACACAACAGACTCAGTAAAGCATACGTACATATCTAGCATGAATATTCATGCTAGATATGTACGTGCTTTCATAGATATTGTACGTAAATTCAATGTAAGTCCTTCTCTGTGGTAATCGTTGTACAAGAGAGAGCACCAATATTACAGGTTTGAAATTTTAACTAAACATTTAATAAAATGTTAGCGTTTTTTGCAGTGACTTCCAAACATGTTATAGTACAAATACTTGTGCACAATCTTTTCATCAATATTTAAGATTTTATGGTATAAAGATATTTTCTATGTTTAATCAATTTTAAAAGAAAATATTTTAATCACATTTTCTAACATTAAACTTGAGAATACTGAACAAATATTATACGAATCACGAGTTACATGAAATAGTTTCTTTCATTACCATTCTGAAAGAACACCAAGCTTTACAATTCTAAAAGAATACACAAATCTAATATGTAAAAATAAATATTTTTTTGTAAAATGGAATAATAAAAATGGAATAAATACTATTTACGTTTCTTCTTTATATATCCTTCCATTTCAATGAATGTATTCAATGCCGACAAGAAAATTAATATCATTCTTATTTAAATAAGATAACTATATCAAATTCAAACGATATTTCCAAAATTATTTATTCTGCGGTAGCAACATGCCTGGTACCATCTAGTAAATTATTAAAATTCTCATAGAGATTTCTATATGTATTGATCTCAAAGCAGGGAAAACCCAAAGACCTTTTTTAAAAACTATTTGTTTAAGTCAGTAACTTTTATTAATCATTCGCATTATGGGAATCCCTAACTAAATATTTTTACTAAACTTTTTAAAAAATTAATTAAGCTCTTAATTTAATTAGTTAGACAAAGTGAAATGGGATCAGGAAATAAGAGAATATTCTAGATTGAAGTTAATATGGTCTAAATTGAGCTAAAAATTAGGAAATTAATTCAGTTAAAATAAAATTTTAAAATATCATTACATATATATGTATTAAATGGATCTGATTAGAGTAAAAGACGTTTTTTAAATCTATTTTTAAATTATTCATGTTTATTTTTTTAATAGACGCCCTAATCTATTTTAAATGGATTTGATTCGAATAAAAAACGCCTTCACAAGCAAAGTTCTATATTTTGTGGTATCCTCATGATGTTAAAGCTAGTATGATTTTCTTACTTCAGTATAAATCGGTATAAAAGATAATGAAAAATTTAAAAAAATTAAATTTTTGAAAAAACTTTAGCTACTTTAAAGGAAAACGCCTTTTATTTTGATATATCGACGAAACTTTAAAAGAAAAGCATTCTAATTTAAAATTAAAAAGCATTTTAATTTGATTTATCTAAGAATCTTTAAAAGAAAAGCATTCTACTTTAAAAGAAAAAAGCAGTTTAATTTGATATATCTACTAATCTTTAAAGAAAAAGCATTTTATTTTGATTTATTGACAAAACTTTAAAAGAAAAGCATTCTACTTAAAAAAAAAGCATTTTAATTTGATATATCGACGAAAAGAATTTGCTCCGGGTTTAAAAAAGCAACACACTTGAACTCTGGAAGCTCCTCTTACTGTTTCATTTTTAACATTGAAATATGCGAACAAGTTCCCTTGTTTTTTCTGTTTGAAAACCTCCCAAGAAATAAAAGCCAGCTGAACACTGGCTTTCAAAGGCGTCTGCATTTTTATGAACTGCTGCGTCGGGGGGAAGTTTTTTCCTTATCATTCGCGATGTCTTTAGTGGGTGCATTCGCTGGCATCTATTATAAGCTCAATGTCAAAAATAAAGAATAATATTTTCGTCACATTATTGTATTACTAATGATACATTCAGAAATATCGCTGTATTTAATTGATTATTGTATTAACCACTTCGCATACAATGGCGTGTCTGAGACTCGCATCGTATTATTGAATTTTTAATTTTTAATCTGCGATTAAGTGAAAAGTAATAAATAATTTAAAATGAAAAAAGTCACTTGAAACGTATTATTATTAAAGGAATTAAAATAATAATAAATATTCCAATGAGGAAGATATTCAATTAGTCCTTTAATTAAGAAGTTAAGTAAATTCGTATTTCAAGTGGTTAATCAAATATATAAAAATGAATTTTTGTTTGTTTGTACCTGCTGCCGTAGCGTTCACCCGATTGCGATAAGACTTTGCCATTTTGCACTTACGTGATGGTTATAGGCATAGTACAATGATCTAATATACAAAAAAATCTATTAACCAAGGTATTATCTCCAACAAATTCACCGAGAAGATACAATAGAGTCAGTAGAAATGCGAAATTCAAACTAGAAGTTAATGTTTCGTAGCTAATTGTAAACAAATACCTTTCAAATCATTCTGTGAGATAACAACTTTATTAGATAGTACGTGAGAAAGTTTTGGGGAGATCGATCCTGCAAATTCGAAATGTTAATTAGAATTTAAATAAAATTTTAGCGTTTTTCGCAGTAACTTCCGAAAATATTACCGTACAAAAAAATTTGCGTCTTATTTTTCAAAAATTATCCTTGCAACTATATCAACGATAGATATGGTATAAATATTTTTTTTATGTTTAATCAATATTTAAAAAATATTTTAATCACATTTTCTTACATTAATAATTGTGAACGAATATTAAACGAATCACGAAAGATACAAAAAGTTTCTTTTATTATAATTCTGAAAGAACAACAAGCATTACAGTTCTAAAAGAACACACAAATCTAATATACAGATATGAAATTTTTGTTTGTTCATATTTTATGCGATTATTGCTTACAGTTGTGCGAAATATATATAAATTTGTTCTTCTTCTTTATATATCCTTCAATTTCAATAAAAGTATTCATTGTCTACAAGAAAAAAAATTTCTTTGTATCATTCTTAATTAAACAAGACAGCTATTTCAAATTTCAAGCGATATTTCCCCAAAATTATTTCTTTCATGGTAGCAACATGCCTGGCGATAGCTAGTTCTATATAAAATATTCATTTGATTTGAATCTAGGGATGAAATAAAATACTAATTTTATTTTTTTAAATTAAGTATTACTCATCAATAATTTCATCAATCAAAAACTTCAGAAGATTACTCAGTAAAAAATGACCAAAGTATATATATATATATATATATATATATATAAATTTATTATCCATTAAAAAATTAATAATCGTGAAGAAAAATATTAACATCATTAACTATTTGTTTTGTTGACTCGCGTAATACTTAACTCATTACGAAGTTGTTATTTTAAACTGTGCTATTGATAAATAAAAATAATAATACCATGATTTAAATTGGATTTTACAAATTCACTCATTGGAACATACTAAATAAATATTTTCTCTCATATTTCCATTCATCTCGAATATATTCAAGGTTGTTCACTTGTAGATGTTTCAAAATTAATTTCTTTCTTCAGTCAAAATTGTTTCAAACGAAGCGACAAACAAAAATAATTTTTTTCATTTGTCAGCACATTTCAAAAACGAAATGTAAATTCTGAGCCATTAGGTTCAGCAGCGTCCTTCGAAATAAATACCAATGGAAAAAAGTGAAGTGAAAAATCCATTTTTTTAAAAATGCTACTTTCAAATGTAGAAAAAAAAAACTTTTGAAATGAGAGCGAAATTAAAGCGAAGCAGATGTTTGATTAAAATATCCGACTACATTCGAAAAAGATTTTTTGAAACATTTTATTTTTCAAAGATTTATTAAAATTATGGTTTTTAGATGTATTATCCATTATAATAAAAATAACTATAAATACAACAAAGTTAATTGAAAATATATTTTGAGAATTATATATATTTATATATTTTTTATTGAATATATTTTGAATTCAAAATATATTTTAACAGAAACGGTTAACATTCTACTCAAACTTATATTGCAGCCATCCTATTTTTCTTTGTACACAAGTTATAGAATATGATGATGAATGAAATGAACCAATATCTAAGAACTATTTTGTATTCTGAGATGCAAAGAAATTATGGGTAAAATATACATATATATGCATTTTTTCCATAAATTCACAAGTTAATTTTTCTAAAAACACCTATAAATGAAAGAGTATTTCACCAACAATAAACTTTTGGTTCATTCCATTGCCCATATAATTATTTGATAGGTCAGAATTTCCTTTTCCTGGAAAAGATAAACTGGAAAAAAGAAAGTCTGATCTATAAAAAATAACAATTTCAAAAAATTCACCAATGTGGTCAATAATCAGTGTTTTTAACATTAAATTAGATTTGAGAAAATTGAATTTAAAGACAAAATTTTAACTGATAATGATAGGTCAGGCCTTCCTTTTCCTAGAAAAGATAAACTGGAAAAAGGAGAGCTCTGAACTGAAGAAATAACAATTTCAAAAAATTCTCCAATGTGGTCGATAATCAGTGTTTTTAACATTAAATTTGATTTGAGAAAATCGAAGATAAATTTTAGCTGGAAAAATATGCGACTCTGGATGATAGGTCA
>JAPMOQ010019945.1:0-10935 GCA_026543055.1 Argiope trifasciata | reverse complement strand
ACATACGAAAGAGAAACCGTTTGCATGTGATATTTGCAGCAAGTCCTTTTCTCTGCGATATGCTTTAAAACAACATATACGTACGCATACCAAAGAGAAGCCGTATTCGTGTGAACTCTGCAGTAAATCTTTTTCTCAACGACCTACTTTAAAAGAGCATTTGCGGACACATACGAAATTGAAACCGTTTGCATGTCATATTTGCAGCAAGTCATTTACTCGGCTATCTTATTTAAAACAACATACACGTACGCATACCAAAGAGAAGCCGTATTCATGTGAGTTCTGCAGTAAATCATTTTCTGATCTGCCTGCTTTAAAAGTGCATTTGCGGACACATACGAAAGAGAAACCGTTTGCATGTGATATTTGCAGCAAGTCATTTACTTGGCTATCTAGTTTAAAACGACATATACGTACGCATACCAAAGTGAAGCCGCATTCATGAGAGTTCTGCAGTAAATCATTTTCTCATCTGTCTGATTTAAAAGTGCATTTGCGGACACATACGAAAGAAAAACCTTTTGCATGTGATATTTGCAGCAAGTCATTTACTCGGCTATCTTATGTAAAACAACATATACGTACGCATACCAAAGAGAAGCCGTATTCATGTGAACTCTGCAGTAAATCTTTTTCTTTACAGCCTGCTTTAAAAGTGCATTTGCGGATTCATACGAAAGAAAAACCGTATTCATGTGAGTTCTGCAGTAAATCGTTTTCGCAACGGAATACTTTAAAAGCACATTTGCGGATACATACGAAAGAAAAACCGTATTCATGTGAGTTCTGCAGTAAATCATTTTCTCATCTGTCTGTTTTAAAATTGCATTTGCGGACACATACGAAAATCTGTCTACTTTAAGTGTGCATTTGCGGATATATACGAAAGAGAAACCGTTTGCATGTGATATTTGCAGTAAGTCATTTACTCGGCTGTCTCATTTAAAAGACCATATCCATACGCATACTAAAGAGAAACCGTATTCATGTGAACTTTGCAGTAAATCATTTTCTCATCTGTCTGTTTTAAAAGTGCATTTGCGGACACATACGAAAATCTGTCTACTTTAAATGTGCATTTGTGGATACATACCAAAGAGAAACCGTGTGCATGTGACATTTGCAGCAAGTCATTTCTTAGGCTGTTTAATTTAAAAGAGCATCTACATTCACATACTCAAAAGAAGCCGTATTAATGTGAACTCTGCAGTAAATCTTTTTCTCGACAGTTTGCTTTAAAAGTGCATTTGCGGATACATACGAAAGAGAATCTATTTGTATGTGTTATTTGCAGCAAGTCCTTTTCTCAGCGATTTCCTTTGAAAGTGCATTTACGAATACATACAGATTGGAAGCCGCATTCATGTGAGGTTTGCAATAAGTCGTTTTCTCAGGCATCTAATTTCAAAAGACATTTTCGAACGTATACGAAATAAACCCTGCATGCAACATCTGTTTAGAAATATTTTCAGATGCCTTAGCTTCAAAAGCACTTTAACTGACGTATATGGTAGGGAAACTGTTTGACACGTGACATTTGTGATGATATGTTTTTTCTTCTGTGAAATTTAAAGTCGGATACTCCATATATATAAATATGATATTACTTAATACATAATATTTGTAATGAAGTATAAAAAATACAATTCGGAAAACTAATTTATTCTTGTATTAAAAAGAAAACTCTCCTGTATACAGCTTCTGAATTAGATATGCGTTATTGAAAGAAACTAAATACACATATAAAAATAAATACATTATAAACTCATAAAACTAAAAACATTATAAACTCATATACTTCCAATCTTGAATCAGTTTTCTAATACAATGTCATTTCGTCAGATTTTCACTGACGCAAATTGAATAGAAATTATTTGTGCTTGATATACTTGTAACTTAATGATTTTTTTATATATAAAATTATATTATATATTATAAATTATTTGTATAATGCACAAAATTATATATAAAGTAAAATTATAATTGAACCTAATTTTATAATATCATTATTATATGATAATTCATAACTCATATGAAATGCGCATGTCTTCTTTGGATTCATTCTAATTTATCATTATTGAATGCCCATAATTAGATCTGTTTTATTTCATTCTGTCAATTAGTATGTGATTATTGATATTTTAATATTTAAAATCGAATACTTTGTTTTTCACGATTAACAGAAATGTTAAAGATTCATTTCATTCAAAATCTTCTTTATTATATCGAATTTTATTCCAAATTGTGAACATCTTATTTTTTACATTTCGTGATAAATCTGTGTTAACTTTAAAAAATATGTGTCTTGTTTTAAATTTTAATACTTTGAAGTATTTATGTTTTTCCTTTTAAGAAAAATTCAACAATCAGTTTTTATTAAATGTTCTTTCCTTACAAGAATATATTTTGCCGAATGTGTTTTAACTGTCACATATTTTATTTTTGAAAGTAAGTTTTGTTGAAGTATTGAATTTTGTATAAAAATTTGAATATTTTTTAATTCTGTTTGTATGGTTAGCAATAAAAGAATAAAGTTTTATTTATAACTTCTAGTATTAGCTATTTTTTTTTGGTCGTATCACAATAAATGCTTTCTTTCTAACACAGCTTATCAAGAAACTTATTCTTTAAAACATTTTCTTTAAATGATCTAAACTTTTTAAAAATTATTTTATTAAATTTAATTTATAATTTCAAAATTATATCTGTAAGCTGAATCATTGTCTAATTTTTGTATTAAATGCGAAATCCAATAACAATGATGAAATTATTATTAATAAAACTACATTATGATGATAATTATGAAATTTTGTTTAGTTATCTATTAACCTACTTAATTATCTACTAATCTACTATTAATTATCTACTACTACTAATTATCTACTTTGCCAATCTTAACACTCTTTAAAATTATCAGTTAAAAACTTTATGTAACGTCATTGAAAATTAAATACTTTATGTAACGCCATTGTCAATTAAATGCTTTATGTGACGTCTTTTAATAGCGTCTTCATCAAAATAATTTTAGGATTCAGATTTTGATAGTCATAAAATTCACTCATACAATTATAAAGGTCTTAAGCCCGTAATGTGATATGTCTCTAATTATCTGCCAAGTCCCGAAAAATTTCAACTTTAAATTAAAGGGGAAATGATTAAATCACAAACTGATATAAAAACATTTCTGTACTGAAAGCAATATTTTTTTTTTTAAATAATAAGTAATGAAAGGAGAATCTTATATGTGCTACAGAATAATTTCAATAATTTTTGTAATACTTCAGTAATTATTCAATAAAAATTTCTTAGATTCGTCATAAAATTCTTTACTTTCGAAAGGATTTAAATAATGCGAATAATAATATTTTGTTTTATTTTGTTCTATAAACATAATTCAAAAAATTATTAAATCTAAATTTTAACATCTTTTAGTTTTAAAGAATCATACTCTACGAAATATTCTTGATACTTCAATTTTCAAATAAAAAAAGGAATTTCTATCTTCTGCTATCAAATTTGATCGACTTATGAAGTTTTGAATAGAAAGGTTTAGAATAATCAGCATTTGTTTTCATTCTTAGGCCAGTCTGTTTTGAGAAACCCTAGAAGCTAATCATCTTTGGAACGGTCGATGAAGTGGTTTAAAATTGCCCCCTTTTATTGAATAGTGATTTTCAAATATTTATTAATCAGTTAGTTTCAGAGACTGACTGACTTAATTGAAATTTATCGCTTTTTATTTAAAATATTAGTGTATGAAAAATATCTTGTTAAATATTATTCACAGAGCAAGAGGATCTAGATATAAAAGTTAAACATTCCTCATTTATTAGAGCATATATAGACTCATTTTACATAAAATAGAATTATTTATTTCATTTAGACCAACTTTATAGATGTATTTCTATTACTAAAATTTTACAAATTAGCGTTTGGGCCTTGAATTGAAAAGATATATATTAAACCATATTATAATAATAAAAAAATTCCTTTTTAGAAAAAACATATTTCATATTTATTTTATTTCATGCAGAAACGCGCTGAAAATTACGTTTTTGTATGTTTAATTTGCGATAATAATCTATTTTTTAATTTGAGATTTTTTCAGTCTGATGGCAACTTATTGATAAAGGTTTTTTTTTTTTTTTTTTTTTTTTTTTTGCGTGCAGCTTAAGTTTTATTTTAATTGTTAAAAAAATAATTATTTGATTAATTAAAAATAGAAATTAAATTTTTAAATTTAAATATTAGTACCATTATTATTTGAACTTCCGTCATTGTTTTCTTTTATTTTATGCAGTCACGTGCTCAAAAAAAATGGTCAAAATAATTCTTTAAAAATTCGTTAAAAATAGAGGCTAAGTTATATATTAAATCACTGATATTATTAGAAAGCTAATTTTTTTATCTTTAAATTGATGCAAAAATCATGTTTGTGCGATTATATTTTCGGAAGTGATAGCGGAAAACCATCGAAATTTCGCTTAAATTTTAATTAATTCAAATTCGAAAAAAGGGCTCCGAGGTGCACATTCCCAACCTCCAAGGTATACATGTACCAAATTTGGTAGCTGTAGGTCCAACGGTCTGGCCTGTGGAGCGCCAACACACACGCACACATTGAGCTTTATTATAAGTATAGATGAGAATAATTCCTTTTTAATTTGCTGATTATTTACTTTAAAAAAAAATCTTATTTCTGTCCATTCTTAATTGATTGCAAGGTTATTTCATAAGCTACATTTTTTGTACATTTGCTCATTCTCGGATTCAAAAACTCCTCATTTTCACGCATGCGTCCTTTTGGAAAGTTTATATTGGATTAACCTCGGTTTCACTTTCCCAAACACAGTTAATTCAACATATTTCTTAATATTTTAAATTCTAATGAATTCGAAGAAATATTGATGTACATTGAAGAACCAAATTAATGTATGCAAATATAAAACTTTGTTAACTTATGAAAATAGTCGTAATGGTCATAATTATCGTTCAGTTGTTCATCTATATCTATACGTATAATAAAGCTCAATGTGTGTGTGTGTGTTGGCGCTCTACAGGCCAGACCGTTGGACCTACAGCTCCCAAATTTGGTACATGTATACCTTGGAGGTCGGGAATGTGCACCTCGGAGCCCTTTTTTTGAATTTTTAATTTGAATTAATTAAAATTTAAGCGAAGTTTCGACGTTTTTCCGCTATAACTTCCGAAATTATTATCGGACAAACATGACTTTAACATCAATTTAAAGATAAAAAAAGTTAGATTTCTAATGGTATCAGTGTTTTAATGTATAACTCAAGCTTCTATTTTTAACGAATTTTTAAAGAAATTTTTTAACCATGTTTTTTTAACACGTGACTGGATAAAATAAAAAGCATGCCGGAAGTTCAAATAAAAAAACAACTATCATCGCAAATCAAATCTAAAGAAATACAACTTTCAGCACGTGACTGGATAAAATAACATAAATATAAAATGTGATATCTTCTATAAAAATAAATACAAGGCAGAGGTTTCTAAGAAATCGTTTGCAATATTTATATCATTAATTCCATAAATTATCTTTATTTACAGTAAACCTGATTGACTTTAAACAGGATATGCATTGAAATCCCGAATTAATGGCTTATTTCTATAATCGTTTGCAATATCTGTATCATTAATTCAATAATTTTTTTTCCCTTTTTCGCTTTCTTTAAAAGGCATTTAACATTTTGGAAATATCACCGGAAAAAAACATTTTTCATATTTTGGAAGCATAATCGATAAATTATTAGAGCATTAAACTCAAAAAGTTTTTCCGAATAAAGTTACCGACTCTTTAACTACAAATAACTGAATATTTCAACTTAAACTATTTCTTAAATTTTGGCTAAAAAATATATGATTTAATTAGAAATTTTAGAACGCAATACTCATGGCGGACCAGCTCGTCTCCAAAGGCGGCTAGTATAATATAAATCAATGGAATTACAAATAGGAAATAGCGCTGATTTAATAACTTTGGAGAATTCGGTTTTGCTAATTACTCTTCATCTGTAGCTAATGGTGAATTTTAATTATTTCTTTTCAATTTCATTCATGGGAACGTATCATTCTGAGAGTAACTTTCTCAGTTTAGAGATAATTCATTGCTTCCTTTTCATTATAACCATTTGACTACCATTCACTTAAGATCCGCTTCAAACAATTTATAATTCGAAATAAAGAATGTAAAAAATGAAACTGAAAGTTGTTATTCCAAATTTCAATTTTATTGATTAAAATGAAGAAAGAATATTAGAAATAAATAAATAAGTTTAAAGCCTAAGAATTAAAAAGGAAGATATAATGAATCCGGTCTGAGGTCTTTCTTACGGGTCACCCTCAGTCAGTGATTTTTTCTTCCCGGTGTTTGACTTTCACCCACAAATTGACCCCTAGTGAGAGAAAATTCCAGGAAATTGAGGTTTCGGTAATAAATTTAGCATCACAAAATTAAAAATAAACATACAATAATAAGCAAAATCATTTCCTTTTTTAAAAAAATCAAGAATAATCGCAGCAAAACCAAACAACATGAAACACAGAACCAGATTCATTAAAATATGAAAGCAAAACAACAAAAAGACGGTTTCAAGCAAGGTTTTTAACACCTTTGCACTTCGTTTAATTTAAGTTTTAAAGCTACATACGTCTCCCACGTTTGATCATAATGTATCGTCATCATAAGGAATAATTAAAACGCCATCATACTATAAGCATCATCCTAACAGGTCCATAGCTAAGCGCGCTACGGGTTTTCATTTAATAATAATGCTGTATCTCATTTTTATCACATTTTAAAGTAAAGAAAAGTGTCTTTAAATAATTTTCTTTAAAAAAAGTCCTGCAGAATAAATAATAAATAACGTTACTATGGAATTTTTTTCCACAATGGAACACATTGCTCAATTTTATATAGAATCGCATGGGGGAAGAAAATGTTTCATTTAATGAGTGTGACGGACTACGAATAAGGTTCGAGAGCTGATGATGCTCATTTAGCGAGACTGTAGTGTAATTCATTTCTCAAAATATCTGTTTATATTTGCTAATCAAACTGGATCAATTTTTTATAATTAAACAAATGTCTTGTTAATAAATTAATATATACCAATATATTAATTATTTTTCGTTCTTTTCAGAAGCTCTAAATAAATTTTGGCATATTTTTTTAGGAACCAAGATTGTGTTGATGCTAATCAGAAAAGTCGATAAATCGTCACATCTTTGGTATTAAAAGTGGCAACAAGAAAAGCTTTACATTTCAAACACCCACAATCCCTACTTCAACATATCTCGATGGAATCGAGAACAAAAAATAAATTCCCCAACACATCTGTTTAGAAATTGTCAATCGCGCTATAATTTATATGTGGGAGTGTTGTTACTCACATACATAAAAGAGTCAATTTTATTCTTATGACCATGTTATAAAATAGTCTTCCAAAAATTACATTCGCAGTTTTCCCTTTTGATTCACCTAATGAAAATATATTTATATATATCGTCTATGGTCAAAGGCATTAAAATTATATTCGTCTTGAAAATTTTGCTCCCAAAATGGAATTAAAGAAATGCCTCATGTCGAGATATGCAGTTTTTTAAAAACGGGTTTTTCTCATTGACCACTTAGTGGAAAAGCCATATGCTTGGGAATTTTCTCAACTTTCGAATTTAAAGAAAGGTTTACTAGTGTATACCAAATAGAAACCATATGCATGGGATATAAGTAGTAAAGCACTTTTTTTTTCTTTCTGCTAGCACATTTAAAAATGCATATAATGTCCCATATGAATGCAGAATCTAACGCTTGAAATCTTTATAATAAAGTCTTTTCAATGATTTCCATTTCAGAAGACATTTTTGGACGCATAGATGAAAAAACCCAATAAATAACAGTTTTGCAAAAAAAAAAAAAAAAAAAAAAAAAAAAACTATACACAGTACTTTAATTCACAAGTACATTTATGGCTCCATACACAAGATAAGTGGATTACAAGCTAGTTTTGCAGTGAAGCCTTTCCCCAGAACGATTGTTTAAACGACCATTAAAGTACACATAATGGAGAGAAACCATATGATTGTGTATTTTGTAACAAACTCTTTTTCGGGTATGAAGAGTTTAAAGGGATATATACGTAAACATAAACAAGAGAAAGAGTTTACATGCGAGTTTTGTAAAAAAGCCTTTTCAAAGAAAAGCTATTTAAAAGAACATTTACGTACGCATACTGGAGAGAAACAGTATAAATGTGAATTTTGTAACAAGCCCTTTTCCCAAAAGGGAAATTTGAAAACACATTTGCGTATGCATACTGGAGAAAAACCGTATGAATGTGAATTTTGTAACAAAAAATTTTCCCGTAAGGAACAATCGAAAAGACATTTACAAACGCATATTGGGGAGGAGCCGTATGAATGTGAATTTTATAACAAGTCCTTCCATCGTAAAGAGAGTTTGAAAAAACATTTACGTACGCATACTGGAGAGAAACCATATGCATGTGAATTTTGTAACAAATCCTTTTCAGAAAAGGGAAATTGGATAAGACATTTACGGACACATACACAAGAGAAACGTTTTACATGCGAGTTTTGCAATAAAGCCTTTTCCGACAGATGTAATTTGAAAGTACATTTACGTAAGCATAGTGGTGAGAAACCGTATATATGTGAATTTTGCCACAATTCCTTTTCGGATAAGGGAAATTGGATAAGACATTTACGGACACATACACAAGAAAAACGTTTTACGTGCAAATTTTACAATAAAGCCTTTTCCCAGAGCTATAATTTAAAAGTACATTTACGTACGCATAGTGGAGAGAAACCGTATATATGTGAATTTTGTAACAAATCCTTTTCGGAAAAGGGTAGTTGTAAGAAACATTTACGTACTCATTCCTGAGAAAAACCGTATGCATGTGAATTTTGTAACAAGTCCTTTTCGATCAAAGGCAGTTTAAAAAAAAAATTTACGAACGCATGCGAACGATAAACCATGCGCATGAGCCTTCTCGAACATAAGATAAACTCATTCTACTTCTTTAAAAAGACATTTGCCAAAGCATATGACAGGTAATGAATGAATTATTTGCTTCTGATGTACAATAAAACGTTTGTTAATGGGATACCTTCACCTCATATTTAAGAGGAAGATTTAAAATAATGATTTTATATTCAGTTAATCTTTCATAAAACAAAGACAAAAAGGTTTATTATTTTAAGTTGAAATAATCTCTTCTAAAATTCTATTTTGTGTTTCAAAGTGTATAATGCATATTCATTTTTACCATACAAGGTACTCATACTTAAACGAAAATTCCAACTTCGCTGGGATTTTGAAGAAAAAAAACGACGTACAACCTTTTTCATCCGAAATTACAAATAGCAGACTCACTTTTAAAACTACTTACAATATCAATTACCCCATATCCTTTTAGTTGCTCCAATGTCATGCTTCGACACCCTGCAGATATTCCTGTTTGAAGTTTATCAACGTTAGTAGAGAGTGGCGAAATAAATACCTGCAGTTTGTTGTTGCCCCAGATAAATTTATTATCGTGAATATATTTTATACACACGCATCAAAATGTTGCCCTTATTATTTTTGTTTTGAATTATTACTGTAAGTTAGAGTATTTACTTTTTTGTGTGCCTATATTTTGTATTAATTTTCTTGTGTGTCATTTTGTACTTTCTTTAATTTCCAAAGATGTGATTTATTATTAGAATTATAAAATTTAATATCCGGTAGAAGGGCTTTACACGGACGTGTTTCAATTATCTAATTTATATAACATGGTTTCCTACTTCAAATCTGCACTTTATATTAAAACATTTTTTATCGAATTGTTCTTGTAAATTTTTCTTAAATTTCTAATATAAAGTTAAATAAAAAAAATATATAATGATGTGTTTTGTCTTTCATTATAGTGATGATTGTTGAGCATATTATTTATTATAGAACTGTAGATAGATACAATTAACATGAAAATAATGAGTATTTTATTCGTCATATTATCCCATAAATATTAGATAAAAGTATTATATATGAGAATAATTCCTTTTTAATTTGCTGATTATTTACTTTAAAAAAAATGTTATTTATGTCCATTCTTAAATGATTGCGAGGTTATTTCATAAGCTAAATTTTTTTGTACATTTGCTCATTCTCGGATTCAAAAACTCCCCATTTTCACGCATGCGTCATTGTGTAAAGTTTATATTGTATTAACCTGGGTTTCACTTTCCCATACACAGTTAATTCAACATATACTGATGGAAAAAAACCAACACTAGGAAGGAGCTGTGCTAGATAAACGAAATTTGGTAGGCGTGTTTATACATCTGAAAGATGACATCGATTCAAATTTCGAGGTACGCGCGTAAGTGTGGCGCTAGTAGCGACACTATGAACATGCAAATGAGGTTTGCTTTAAATAAGCTCTGTGAGGTTCGTAATCGTTATTTACAGTTGATATTTGACGTAGAGGGTTAATGTTAGTCAAGGATGCCTCTGAGAAGACGAAGAAGCCATTATCAACATTTCACTGGGTTTAAACGAGATCGTGTTGTATAGCTACGAGAAGGGGGATTTTTTTTCCGCGATATTGCTGAAAGACTTGGCAGGAATGTATACACTGTGCATGAGTATTGGCGGCAGTGGTCAAGGGAAGGTAGTGCCTCAAGAAGACCAGGTTCCGGGCTGCCACTTGGTGCTACTGAGAGGGAAGACCGTCGTATTCGGCGTAATTCTGTGACTAATCGTACTGCGTCTGCAGCTGAAATTCGAGCTGCAGTTGAAACCACAGTGACACAACGAACTGTTACAAATCGGTTACTTCAAGGACAGCTTCGAGCCAGACGCCCTGTACAGTGCATTCCACTGACTCCAAACCACTG
>JAPMOQ010019944.1:0-13182 GCA_026543055.1 Argiope trifasciata | reverse complement strand
AAAAAAAACTGGTGATCTAAGTGATTCATGGGACTATACTCAAAAGAAAAGAGAATAAACCCGAATGTACATTTATTTACTAGATTGAATAAAGAAAATGAGGCCACAGTAGCCTGGTTGGTAGAGCGCCAGTTTGGAAACCGAAAGGTTCTGAGTTCTGTCCTTGTCTTAACTAAAGACCGCTGTGTTGGCTAATGGCAATTGGGGCATGTTAAATTTGTCGTGACTGCAAAGTCCTCCAAGTTCCCCTAACAAACGATATCTCTGGGGGTACTGAATCAGCGATGAGTCGGTCTCTGATTCGGATCTAAATTCTGACTTGTGGATGAATGAATGTATGAATGAGTTCGATCACACCCTAAAAAGGGTTGTGTCGTGTTTGTTCGTTTGAAGTCGTACTTTCACCGTAACGGTGCTCGTTAACAACGAAAGGCGCACACTTCTGCCTTAATTCGAAAGAGCTCAGCTAATGCGAGCTTGGCATGACCAAGTGACATTAGACAACGGTAACAATAAAGAAAATGTGTTTTTGACAAGCCATTATAATTCTTTTTTTTCTTTAGTTTTTTTTTTTTTCCCCCTTTTATTGTTGTAACACTTTTATTGTTGTAACAAGTCAAATATGATTAAAATTGGAACAGCTGTTCTTGAGTTGTAAATGGATTGACTAAACTATTCCTTGTTTGTTAGGTGGTAGGAAGTTTACTTGGTCAGTTAGTAAATGTATAGATCAAATAAGCACAGGTGATAATGCAGATACAATACCAAGTATTTATAAGCATAGAATATTTTTATTTTCTTGGTAAAGGAAAACCAGAAATGGAATTCTTTAAATAATAGTTTTTTATTGCTTTGTAATGTTTATAGATACAATTCCATTTTTTTTAAAAAAGATTTGAAAGCTGTTTGTTAAAAGTATGAACAAGCACTGCCATTGCTTAAACAGGATGGGGGAAAAAAACAGGGTATGGAACATTCTGTAGGTTTTATTTATTATTATTTAATCTTTGTTACTCTTTCAAATTATATGCTTCACCTATTTTTCAAATTTTCAATTAGAATATCATAGACAGAATATAACAAAGCATTAAATTTTTAGAAAAAACAACTGAATAATATTTTGTTCAGTAAAATGTTTTTATTTTTAAATAGATGTCAAAATTTATCAATGTAAAAATTCATTTTCTGAATGCATGTATTATCTTTCAAATAATCTCTAATGGTGGTTTACATTCCAGGGATTATAGTCATTTTTTTAGTTAACATTTTCATTTTTATAACATTTTAGATATCAAAATGCAGGTATTTTTCCATTGTACCAGTGTTTGCAATTAAGTCCCCAATAATGATGCAATCTATGTCAAATGGAATATTGCCACTAGTAAACTTGTGCCACCATATTTTTAAGGCAAGTCATGGCCTTTTATCGCCTGCACCAAAATAGTGAAGGTGTACTGTAGCCAAAAAGTCTGCATAGTGAGATTTGCATCAGTATAATGGAAAAGTACCCAAAATGCATTTCAAATCATTTCAGTAATTAATAAGAAGAACATAATATTATTTTAGGTAGTGATAAATAATTATAATCATTTACAAATTTTATCAATATCTAATTTTAAAAATTTTAGTAGAAAATTTTAAAGTTTGAGAATTGATTGATCAGAACTGAATTTTTTTAAATCTTATTGCATCTTAATTTTATCTTTGATTTCAGAATTTGTTTTATTATTGTCATTCAGAAATTCACTTGGATTTATGGCATCCATTTGTTTGAATAGTCATTTCCTTATTAATAAATATTTAAGTTTAATTTCAAGGTATTAATATAACAATAATATAAATTTTAAGTAAATATTTTATAATTAATAAAAGCAACTAATACAACAAAACAAGCATATAATAAATACATGTCAAATTCATATGCAATAAATGATAACTATTATTTCTGAAAGCCATTATACAAGCATCGGAAGATTGGGTATAAATTTTTTATTAATTTGTAACAATTTTTTAAGCATTTTTAATATTTTTTGAAATTATTAATGATTTTCTCAAATCATTGACAGTAAAATAGATCAGAAAAAATACTTAAAATATGACTTAAGTAGTTAGAAGTTTTACTCCAAGACTTAAAATTTAGAAATGATTAATTTGAAAATGATTTATAATGAAAAAGACATTAATTCAAAAATGATTTACTCATCAATAAAATCTCTACCTAAACTTAAAAGATATTAAGTTAGAGCATGACGTACCTAGCAAAAAGCATGCCATTTGTTTCATTTCTGATGTTGGTCTTGGAAGGATGTTAGGGAAGTACTCATTGACATCGCCTTCTTTTGGCATCGCTAATACTAGTATACCTAGTACAATAGCAATTATGTATAAAGCCTTATTGTTACTCCTTTCTGAAATGAAAGAAATGAAGAAAAAGAAAGAAAGAAAAAGATGAGTGGAATAATTTATTATTTGAAAATATTGCATACATTGCAATGTCAGTACAATATGTTATTTCAGAAACGTGAATTTTTTCAGAGGATGTTAAAAAAGTTCTTGTTGGTGTTACATCCATTTAACATGCTGATACTAGTACATTTAGAATAAAAGTTTCTGCATATAAAATTATATTATGTCCTTCTTTCAGAAATGGAAGAAAGTAAAAGAAGAGAAAAAAAAAAGTAAATGACATAATAGCTGTTATTATTTGAAAATATAGGTTCCATAATTTCTGTCCTGTATCATTTTTTATCATTGAAAAAATGAATATTTAATTGTTGCTACAGATGTAATTATAAACATCACCTCCTGTTGGCATACCAAATACTATTATGCCTAACATAATGGGTATTACACATAAAGTGATACGGTTACTTCTTTCTGAAACAAAAAGCAAAAAAGAAAAAGTAAGTAATGCAATATATGTTAAAGTTTAAAAGCATGACATATATTCTAATCTGTTTGATACTTTTTATCTCAGCAATTCAAATTTTACATAATACATAGGAGTAAAACACATAGGAAAAATAAGCACCAATTTTCAGCGATTTTTTTAAAATGTGGTACAAAAGTTAAACAAAAAAATGGGGGGGGGGAAGGACTGAAAATTTATAATTGAAAGAATGATGCAAAATATAACATATTTGAAATTTTCTTCTTATTATTTATTTTGCCTACATTGCCAATTTATTATAATTTAAAAGCTTTAAACATATTAGAATTAAAATGAACATATGAGTCATAATATAAACCTAACCTACATTGAAACAAGGCTCAAGCAAGTGATCATTATATTGAAACTCTTGATACAATCATGGTCATGTATTACTCAGATTCTTACAACTCATTATGAAAATGAAATGTCAAAAGATCATATTTTTCTGCCTGCTTTCATATTCGTAAAGGAAGTATACTATAATGTATTTCCAAATTGCTTAGATTTTCGAACATTATTTTTTTTTTAAGGTAAAATTAGGATATTAAGAAAACATGAATATTCTACAAAAAAGCTTCAACAGAAACTGATTGTTAATCAGTAATTAACAAATGAAAACAATAATAAATTTCATTTTTATGTGAAACAATTCATATGTAATTTTAAAAAGTTCCTTTTGTCAGAAATTAGTCAAACAATTCTATTAGATATTATGTTCTACAAATTATTTTCAACTGTTAAGAACATAACAATTATGTCATATTTGTTGATACATTAGTTGTCTCTTAGACAGTTTCTATAATCATAAATAACCACATACAAAGTATTGCACAACTATTTAAAGTGGATGTGTATGCAGATAGGTAGGCACTCTACAAGGACATCTAGCTTAGATCCAATTTTTAAAATCTACATCTAAGATTATATATAAATATACCTTAGAGCCAATGTTTCAATTAAGAGTCAATTAAACACAACTTTGGCTATTTTTGCAATAATTTCAGAAAACATATTACTGTAACATCACTTTAAAAGGATACTACTGTTATTGTAATACATTTTTTTTCTAATTTTAATATTTTTTAAAAGATTTAAAACATATTATCCATAAATACATTCTATTTTGCAAAGAAAATCAAATTTATTTCATTGTTTCATCAAATCAATAGATTACAACTTTCTCGACTGTTCTAAAAACATTTTCGGACATTCTTTAATATTTAAGAATTATATTTTAAATCTGATAGTTGTATTTTTATAATTTATGAAAGAAAGATTTCTTATCATACATGCATTTAATTTTAAGTATAAAATCATTCTTACTTTTCAAATAGATTTAGAATGTAATTTATTTTATGTGTACATCAAGAATTTTAATGAAATTTCTTCATTTATATACATTTGTATAATTATGATTTCATTAAATAATGGAAATTTTCAATTTAAAAAAAATATTTGTAACTGTAAAATATTTTAATACATCTATATATTACAATTAGCTCATGTATGTATTTCTAAACAATGATAAATTACTTGAAATATATTCAAAATATTGTATGGATTTAATAATAAAAGCAATATTATACATCAAATATATTATCCATTCCCCCCCCCACACACACACAAATCTGAAATTTCAAAAAAAAAACCCACCTTAATTTCTAATTTCACCCTCTGTTTTCACAATATTTTTAATGCGTAGACAAGCAAATCAAAATTATATTTGATATGAGATACATTTTGAATATGGTTGACTGATCAGATGGTTAAAATAATTTTTAATTTTTAAATCATATTTAATGATGTATTTTATAAGAAAATAATGAATTTCTTTTTCTAGGAGTTTGGGGAATAAAAAATGATTTACAATTACACTTTATAATTGCTTGCCTTATATGTTATAATTGTAATTTAATTAGGATTTATTCATGACTTAATTTTCTTAAGAATTCAACATCAAGCTTCACAATTGTATGAATTTTCTATAAAATATCTTGACATCTGAGTATGAAAAAAGATCTAAATCAACATTTATAAGATGTAAAATATTTATTGCATTATTATACTGTTGATGCCTCAAAATTTAGTCTGAATACATACATTTCTCTGGGTGCTGCTATTTTTCTCAATTCATATCTTTGAGGAACAAGGTAGAGTAATTAAACTTTTTAGCCAGTCAAAAACTATCTAAGTTCCAAAACTGAACTATAATTGATTAATAAAACTAAATTAATATTATTATATATAATGGTAGTACCATCTTATTGTTTAAGGCAACTACTCCAGATTATGTTACACAAAGAAGAGCCCTAAAAAACTGGCACACAAGACTGATAATGCTAACCTTAATCTTATGAAGGAACAAATCAATATCTACAAAGGAGAAACACTAATCTTTTCCAGTCCTAACAATTCCAATCTAAGCAGCTGAAATATTTTTTCTCAAATTTTAAAATGAAAAGAATTTTTGAAATTTTGAGATAATTAATTAAGAGTTAATACATTAATTTAAAATCATTTCTCAATTATTCATGTATAATACTGCACAAGAAAGAAAATGAGAGTGTCCAATATTTAAATTTAAAGTCGAAAAACCAGTAAAAATATTGTTTTAATGATTTATTTTATCTTATTGAAAGTGAAAAATGTTTTACAAAATACAAAATTCTATTAAGGTTTGTCATTATTTAAAAATCAATTTAAAACAAGATTACTTGTTTTTAATGATGCATGAAGATGGGAATTTACAGTCAAAAAACGGCAGCTTTCCAATTTGATGCTGTAAACATAAGTTGTAATTCACAATGTTTAAAGATATTTCACATTGTTTTTCAAAAATTATAAATTTATTTTGAAAATTTTTTAAAACTTTATATGACAGATTATAACTTATTGAGAAATTACAAGAAATTAAAATTCTTTCATTCATTCGATTTTCATATTGTAACAAAAAAATAAAGTTACATAGGATAAAAATATTAAGTGCATTATAATATTTTGAGAAATATTTCTTTTACAATAAAAATAATATATGCAACTAAAAAAAACCATTAATTTATGTACAAAGTGAGAATCTACAAAGTACCACAACTAAATATACTTTTAGTTTCAAAAGCATTTTCATTTCAATTATATCCTTTTCAAAAACTAATGTGACTTGTAATAATAAACACTTACAGCAAAAAGCTAACTATAAGTACTTCAAATCTTGCTTGCAGATATTTAAAATAATAGGAAATTTTAGAGAAAATTTTGATATATAAGTCAGTGAATCCATAAGCAGAAATGTGATCTTTATAATGATAGTAGTTTAGATTCATTAATTTACTTCATCTATAGCTGAAAAATACGAGATCAAAACTTTCCATGTATAAAAAACTACTAAAAAAATTTAAACTTCAACTGAAGTAAATGTAGCAAATGTATAATTTATAAAAAAGTGAAAATTTCGGAAAAAAAATTATAAACCAAAAATATTTACATGGAAAAAGAAAATTATCTTAAGCGATTATTTCCTATAAATATTAAATTCTTGAAAAATGTTAAAATAATTAAATCAGAATTCAGTTCAAAATAAGATTCAAAAATATATTTTTATACAACTTCCTTGCCTAAAGCCAGAATTTTCCAAGAATGAATGAAAAAATATATATGTATTGATATTAACTGATTGATGAATAAGCATTACTGCAAAAATTAAAATACCAATGAATGATTAATTTCTGTGCCTTTTTTAAACATATTAATAAACAAAACAATTATTCATTATTTTACACATATTTTTGTATATCTTTCATAAAATGTTTTCTAATTTTTAATGTGTATAAAAACAAACTGCCAATCCAGGGGAAAAAAAGAAGAATTATACCTAGAGGTAATAAATAAGACCAAAATTTTTTCACCACCAAACTGAAGAAAATAATAAAATTTGAAAATGCAATTTTGTCAGTACAGTACTCTGTTTATTAAAAGAACTGGGCAAATTTTTATAAACTAATACCCAGTTTTGTGTTTCAAATCTTATGATAGTAAGAGGGAATAACTAAAAGATATGAAATCAAAATATAATAACATTAAAATTCATTTTTTTAAATCACATCAAAGTATGGGAATATAATAACTGAATTTTTTATTATTATTTTAAATAATTAGACCAAATATAGAAATAAAATCATTTAACAATTAAATGTAGTTTTGTTAGATTAAGTTAAATTGGGTATTTTTTACCACCTTTTTATTTTTTTTGAAAAAATAATTTACATGTGAATAATAGCATGTAAGAAATAATAAAACTTTGCTTACGCTCTTGAACAATGGGTACAGGCAGAGGTTGCTGTCTCAACTGTCCCTGCACAGCAGAACTTGCTTCCAATTGTTGAAATCGATCAACTTCATGAGAACGGAGCCTTTCTTTAGGTGCAGAGTCCAAAAGTACAACAGAAAGGTCTCGCTTGCCACTCACTTTAGTTCGATCTACTGTACTGTACAAGAATACCCTAATTTTTTCAGTTATGCCAATATTACTAGAATTTACTGCTAGATGATGTAAGGTACTGTTGGAAAAGAAAAAAATTGATCAAATTCATATAAAAAGCATAAATGTGTCATTCCAAAGATAATATCTGTGTAGAATCAAATGATTATGTTTTTTTTTCTAATTTAATTTACAATTACTTTATTTGAAACTTTCTATAATTATTTGCATTTTGCATCTCTTCACAGAAATTAAATAAATCTGTATTTCCTAATAAATCAAAGTAATTAATGATATATTATTTAATTCAATATTAAATTTTAAATGGTATCATACATAAAAATTATCAATATTTTCAAAAATTAACATCCCCATTTTTTTCAGATTCCAATAACCAAACAGTCATAAAAACATATTAGACATTAAAACAAATAAATGCTGCAATATTATGACATCAATCATTAAGTAATCCCATCACAACAAGCAAACTACAGCTACCTACTTTCATATAGAATTTTAAAAATTCAAAATCTTCACTTTTCATTTCCTCATCAATGAAAAAAAAAAAAAAATCCACATTCATTGACCATTCATGCAGGCAAATAAAAACCTTTCTCAAATGCAATTTTTCTGAAGAATTTTGAATTGTATGGTATCTTTACTGTGAAACAGCTCACAAAAGGTGAAACCACGCATCTAGTTTTAAAGAATACACAATTTTATGAGGATTAAGAAAATGAAGTTATATCACTGTGTAAGACAACGTGCAACAAGAGATGCAGTTAGAAATATATAGAGTCTGAATTCTAAAAGCACAACCTCAAATTAGAATATATTACAATAGACAATAACCTTTAGAAATCATTTAAAATCAGAAATCCCAGCATCAAGTTAACAAATATGAGATTTCAAAGAAAAAGGTACAGATAGATCTAAAAACAAAAAATACCATTAATAGCATTAGCACAACAAGTTTTATTAAATTTTAGACTAAATTAAAAAGTTGTCCTTCAAACATTGAAAAGTTGACAGTTTATTGATCTATATAATCGTGTATTGGAATATGATAATATAAAAATTCAGCAATAATTTTTTTTATAGTTTCTGAACCCAAATCATAGATTAACATAAATGTTTCGATTACAAATAGACATCAATATGCACAATCAGTTTTCTTCATTTCACAATGAAAAACAACATACACCATATCATATTAGTATAAACAAGCCAATGGAAGAACAATAGGGATACATTCCCAATTGTGAAATTTTCTATGGTTACCAAGGTTTTACCATTCTTCTCAGGCATCACAAAACATTCAGAAGATGCACTATTATAAGAGGAAGGGGGAAAACTATACTGCCTAAGTATATAAGATAAGAAAATTAGAGAGGAGGAAAGAATACTTCCATTGTTTAAGTAGAGGTAAACATGAATCACCAAATCAAAAATAAAAATTACACGTATAACTAGTAAAAACATAAACATATATTACATGAAGATTTTTTTTTAAATCAATCTTTCTGAGCCATTTAATTTTCCAAATCAATCAATATGGAAAAATGTACATAACTGGCATAATTAAACTAATGATTTATACAGAAAATTTTCAGCATACAACTTCTAAAATAAATTCCACAAAATAGGGGATCCAATTACATTCAGAACTTTTTATGTTTAAATTTAAAAGTTTGCCGAGACAGCATACCAAAAATGGATTTAAAGCCATAAAATATACTCGTAACTATAATTTACCCTCATATAATAAAATCCAAAACTCTTTTAAATATTATCAAAATTTATGTATAAAAAAATCTCTTACACAGTGGCTGTGTGATGGGGCTTAATGGTACCATGGGCATCAGATACGGAATACTTGGAGCAATCTGGCGATACCAGAACTGAAATGTTTTTTTAAAAAAAGGTTATTTTAACTTAAAAAAGTAACTGAACTAACACAGAAAATATCAACATCTCTAGTTCCTGTTATTAAATCAAAACATCAATATTAGAAAAGAAAAAATTATATATTTAAACACCTATTTAAAAAAGTGAATACAATGCTTATGAGAAAAATTTATTTCTTCAGTATATTGTTTAGAAATAAATTTTATTAAGTTAAAATAATGTTTTAAAGAAAATGAGAGCATAAATTAATAACTTCTTAATTGACAAAATTAATATGATTTTAGAACAGATTGGTCTGCATTATCTATTAAACAGTAAATGGCAGTACTTTTAAATTATATACATATTAAAATAATCTAACAAAATTTCATCTAATATTTTGATTTAATTAAACTAATTCACATACAAACATTCATAATAGAAATATACAGCAATAAAGTATAAGTGAAAAAATAAAGTATAAAATGCAGATTAAATTTGAGACAGAAGGGAAAAAGAAAACACCGTCTTTCTATATACTGGCCATACATTTTTATTAAAACAATACTTTTAGGATGGACAGGGGGAGACAGAATAAATGCACAAACAAACATGAAATAAAATTTAATAAACATTGACAGAGATTATCAATTTTGTCCAGAAGTGTATTTTATTAAAATAAAATAAAAATATATTTTTTTTAAAAACTCAGTAAAAAATTTTGTTTGAATAATTTTTTATAAAATCATAATTAGTTGATAGATTTCTATAAAGAATTCTGACAAAAGGAAAAAAATTTAAAACGATACAATGATCACTTTTTCCTTTATTCTCTTGTTCAAGTAAACAAATTTCTTATCTCATGCTTTATGATATGAATTTAAAACATTTTAGTATCTGACAATTTGACAAAATAATGGGGTACAATTTGACAAAACAATAAAGATATAATTAAATTATGTTTTTGCAATTTAACTAAAATTAAATATTACTAAAATCTTCAGCAAAATAAATGATCACCAAAGATAAGTAAATTTATATGAAAAATAAACTATTCTTTAAAAAATGGTTCATTTATTAATTCCCAGTTGATACAATTACCAAATTTTCTAAAAAACATACTGAATTAAAAAAAAAACAATATACTCATTTTAATATACTTTTAAATTTTTCTTAAAAAAGCTGCCTTTGGTAATAAGATTGCTCAAACAGATTGACTTAAGGTTGTTAATTTTTAAGAATGATTAATAAGATGCATATTTTTTTTACTTTTGTAAATACATCTTTTTCTTTGATATGACTATAAAATATGAATTTAATTACATCAGTTTACTGCTAAAAAAGCGGGTGCATTACTTAAATTAAAGCAGGAGCGAAAAACCCACAATAGAAATTAAAAACATTGCAAATAAAAAATTTTGATGAATGAGTTAGAATTCCATCATCTCTAATAAAATATGTTCCAAATGAATTAAAGAATATTATTGAATTCCAAGGAAAAGACTGTGCAGAAAAGAAATTAATATCACTGAAAAGTGTTTTTATTCCTATATACGGAAAATACAAAGACTATTTTTCTTAAATAATTGCTTTGAAAGATACTTATATCAATTTCATAGGCAAGTTATGGTAATCACCCTCCAAATAAAAGTTGAGCTTGTTTTTGGAGACTGATTAATTTTTCAGCTGGAAGTCTATTTCTTAAAAGTTTCTACATTTTTTTTTATTCTGACTAAATTTTTTGGATAATATAATGAATGTACTAATTATGAAATAAAATTTGATAATCATTGCTAAGGAAATTATCAACTATCAATAAATTCTTCCTCTAAGAGTATTTTATTAAAATAAAATTATGTTGATAAAAAAAAACTGACAGAAAAATTTTAGGTTAATCTGTGCTTTGGGTCCCCTGCTTGGCGACTTTTTAAAAATGCACCAAGCAGGGGACCCAAAGCATATTTTCCCCAAAAGAATACAATTTCTACAAAATAACTTTTTTACTGATGATGAAAACAATTATAACTTTCTTTTTATTGATAATTTAGTTCGGTTCTCATTACAATAATTTGATATACGTTCTAATATGAGAGTTCTATGATTATTAATTTTAAAAGTATCTTCACTTGATTCTGTATATTTCTTTTTGAAAAAACAATATACAAAATTCTCAAGCCAATGTTAATAGATAGAAATTCTATCTTTCCAAATGATTAATATGACATACAATAAACAACAAAAATTAATAAAACAATGAAAAGAAATTATTAATAAAATGACAACTTTTAATGATCAAATCTGAAAACAGAACAAAACTAATAAAAAAAAACAATTTAAATGAAAGTTTGGGTCACACAGAAAACCAATATTCTAAACAAGAAAATTTTATAATCGATCAGAAAATTATTCCAATAACAAAATTTGTTCGAGTACAAAATTTAAAGGCTTTGAAATAAAAAGGAAAGGGAGATCAAAGTAATACATCACAATAATAATAAACCTTCAAATCAAAAATTGCATTATACACTTGTATCTTTTCTCAAAATCAGTGTTAGCCTCCTAACAAATTGAAAATCTTTTGAATATATCAAATATAGTTTTTTTTTTAATTAAACTCCATTGGGTATAATAAACATTATTAAGTTCTACACAATGAAATTGAGCCAAGACTTATCAATTATGTATACATAAATTATATAATATTTTACTCAAAAATTACCTGAATAGTGAGTAAATTTAAAATACTTGATATTCAATTTAAATTTCTTAAAAAAACTTACTTTTAAATTTAACAAAGAAATCATAAGGGTTGATAATTGAGAGTAATTGTTGGTGTGAAGATGGATCATCTGCATAAAAAGTTATCTGCTGATGAGGTGTTGTAAACACTGGCAATTTGTCTAATAAATTTGGATCGTTCATCAAGCTGTCTTTGGCTAATTTGTTGGTTTTATCGATAACTCTGAAATAGTTTAAGAGTGATAAATTGAAATACAACTCACAAACAGACACTAAATATTTATTTAATCGAAAAAAATCAACAGCTTTTTAAAAGAGACATTATTATAATAACATAATAATGGATCACTTACTTGGGACATTAATATGAAAAGTAAGCTGTAATCACATAATAAAAATTGCTTATAGGCAACTCTATTTTGTTACAAAATAAGAGCAAAAATTTTCAATTGTTGAATTGAATTATCAAACAGCTTTTTGTTAGTAAAAAAAGTATTTAATATTAAAAAAGAAAGTTTGTTTAATAGCTATTAAAACAAAAAATAATGATAAATATCTGTATATTTAGATTGAATATATAATGTACAAACTCATCACATTAAGGGAAAAAAATATTTTTCACGAAGCTTTAACAAAAATTTAGCACTTTAATAATGAATATAAAGGAAATAAATAAATAAAAACTTTGTATCCAGAAAATTGTATAGTGTCAATAAATACATACACAGCATAGAAATTTTTACTCTGTTTAATAAAGATTCTATATACAAGACTGTTAACTCAAACGGAGGAAAAATAAAGATTATTCAAATACAATGGAAAGGTAATTAACTTTGACGCATTTAACAGGAAAAAAATTTTAAGCGTTAAATGTTAAAACAAAAAAGCATACCTCTTCACTCATTTATAAAATTTAGACTACAATTAAATAAATCCTCCAAAAATTAATCCGTATATTTTCTGATAATTCACAGAAAAACTACGACTTTTCTTATTGTTTACTGAAAAAGCTTTGTTGTTATCCAACAAACAGCTGACTCTCATGGATTACTTTTATTTATTTTTTTAATACAGCTACTTCTAACGAATTAAGTTGCCAGATAGTACATCCTTTTTGTAAAAATGAATTAAAAACAACAACAAAAATCAA
>JAPMOQ010019939.1:0-11716 GCA_026543055.1 Argiope trifasciata | reverse complement strand
GGAATTTTCATTGAGCAAAACAAAAACACGCATTAAATAAATATGCTAATATTCATTTCTTTTTCTTTCTTTTTTTTAATTAGCTAAAGAAATTGAGTTTTAAAAAAAGCTTCTGTCCTGAAACCGGTTGCAGAGAAAAACAGGTAGTCGTAAAAAACAATGAAAGTATTAATATATATTTTAGTCCAAAACTAAATTAAATAATTAAATTGGACTTAAAATCGGAGACTCATATTGAAACACTTAACTGAATTTTTACCCTTTGATTTCTTTTTCTAAATTATTCCCCTGTTATATATTTTCAGAATATGGCATTAGATATTTAAAAGAAGAGAATAATATCGAGGAAAATGAATAATTTTGATCAATTTGAATCGGTTGCATAAATCATGTAATCAATTTTGCTATAGCATCGTCCTTTAAATCATCGTGCCAGCCTTAATTATTACAAAGTCTAGGGTGGAACATTTTAATTAATCATCACTGTTTTGATAAAAGTAATTCTGGTTTATTAAAAATTGAATGAAATTTATAAAATATTTCTGATTTTTTTGAATATCAAACACAAATTTTTATCAACAACTATTACAAGCAAAACTGAAAAAAAGGATTCAACTTCTCACATAATAAGACATCAGACTTCTAAGATATTCCTACATATTTCAAATCAACTTTTTAGAAATTTATAAAATTTGAAGCCAGCATTATCATTTCTGTTTAAAGACAATGGTGGAGAAATAAAAAAGGTTCGAAATTTCTCAGAAAACAGCTATGAAATGTTTTAGAGCCTTCAATTTAGATCTGAAGTGAATGTATTAGATTTCCCTCTACCTTCTAAGCGAGTTTCAGCCAATTCTTACAAATTTTTTCCTGAAAACACAAACTCACATATTTAAAATTAACCTAACTCAAAAACAACCAGTACGATCAAAAACATATCTTACACAAATGCCGTAGAGCTTAAAATGTTGAGTAAATGAATATCTATTCATAAGTTGTTCATCTATATAAATAAAAATGAATGCTTGTCTGTGTGTCTCTTTTGCCTTCCTAAACCGTTCATCCCATTGCGGTGAAACTGGTTCAGCTTATTGCTTACATCTACGGGATGGCTATAGGGATAGTACAATCATCTAAAATTATTTTTAAAAAGTTTGAATCTCAATCTCATCTATTTAACAAGGATTTAACTCCAAATAACTCGCAGAATAGACAATATATATATATATATATATATATATATATATATATATATATATATATGGGTGTGAACTAATTGTGGGAGTTGAAAAAGGAAATAAATTTATGACCCTATTTCCTCAAAAATAGCAGATCCTGATTTTTGCAGTATTTTTTTATCCATTGCATGAATACTTTCGTAAACATTGCGAACAAGAGTAATACGGACATAAAAAAGGAAACATTGTTAGTTAGCTGTTGCATATAAGTGTTATTGATATTACAATACCACTAAAATTGAGCTGGCATGAGTTGCAGAGGTATTTTTGATAAAAAGTGCATAGAATGTGAATTATATCTTCTCTGCTGTATTTAAAGGTACAGCAGAGAAGATTGACCATCATACTACAGAAAGACCATTAACTCAGAAAAATGATTTAAAATACGGTTGATAAGCTTCTAATACTCATATTTTGATACACGTTTTTTGATACACGTATACGATACACACATATTTTTTTCCTAACAAAAATATTAGTGAATTATTTATTAGAATAAATTTCTAATTTTAAAAATGATTTCATTTTTTATTAATTGAATATTCTATTCCAGATGGCCTTCTTCTGCTCAATTTATTGCTCATCGACAATCGAAACTTCCAAATTAAGTGCAATAACTCTTAGTTGTTTCCATCGTTGATTGGACAAGCCCAAGATATAAATTTTGAATTGATGCTGCATCTTTTAATTTATCCTGACAATCAGCAACTCTCTTTAAAATATGTGGAACTTCTAAAGTGTCGACATAGCGATGACTAGCCGAAGGGATAGCAACGCCACTACTAGTAGTGAACCCAAACTGAAGCAGTATTCTTCTACCAAGATGTCAGTCGACAAACTGAGCGATCAAGAAGGTAAGCAAAACAATTGGCTTCATTTTGGAAACAATTATGTTTTAGCTATCAAATATATAATATCAAATATACAGGGTGGGCCAAAGAAACTTACTTATTTGAAAGGTAAATAGAAACAAAAGCACTTCATTTATTGTTTAATTTTTTATATTTTAGAATACAATATCCCAATTTTTTTCACATAGTTTAAAAATAACATTGATTAAATAGCGACCCCCATTGCGCATACACTGATTGAGTCGATCTTTGCAGCATATCAATCGGTATATTGGCAATGGCGTCGCGAATGGTGCTCATGAGGTCATTAACATGACCAAGGGATTTCAAAGTGAGCCTCGTCACTGAAAAAAACGTCTTCAGGCAGGTTGTCAAGCAGTATTTCACATGCATTTTGACGGGCAATAAAATCCCGTTCATTTAATTCTTTCACAACAGCCAATTTATAGGGATGAAATGGAGGATCTTGATGGAGAATTCGTTGAAGAGTGGTGGCAGAAATTCTCAGAGCAGTCGCGTGTTTACGAGCCGAACGCAGAACTGACTGCCTCACTCTTTCGACATTTTCCGGAGTTCTGGTGGTCCGTTGATGTCCATTCCTGGGTTTAGTGGCACTCCCGAAATGAATTAACCCACGACAGAATCGAATTATGGCTAGGAACGGGTCTGTGAGGAGGAATTTCAAAGCGAGCGCGGAAGGCACATTGCGTAGCAACAAGTGAGTAAATGTTAGAAAAAATGCTTTCGACGGCGAAGGCCCGCTGTTCTCTAGATTAGAGCAGGATGCCAACTAACTAGAAAGAGAAACAAACTTGGGGACTTTTCCCTCCAGTAGCTTTACCTATCATTTCTCAACACTACCCAACTCAACAATCGGGAATTTTTTCAAATAAGTAAGTTTCCCTGGCGCACCCTGTACATTTCTTTAATAATTGAAGTCAGTACTAGATTTTTTTCTAGGTCTTCGTCGAATATTGAGTGAAAAAAGTAGTCATAGAAATAACCAAAACCATTTTGTTAAGAAAAAGCGTTTAATTTTATATAACGGGTCTTTGAACTTCTGTGAAAACGTTTATACAACACTTCAAAATTGATGTATTCAAAGTATTTGAACAATCATTGAAGTTTAATTAAGTTAATATATACTTGAAATATTATAAACATATAAATAAAAATAGAATTTCAGTTATTAAAATCCCCCCAAAAGGATATTTTCATCTAATATAATGATCTATAAGCAGAATTCATTGGTGCTACGCTTTCATACCATTTTAGCAGTTTTAGAAAAAGAAGATATTGCCTCACATTCTCTATTCCGTACACTCGTTACCTAAGAATCGTTGTACATTCTGCACCGAGACAAGCCTTATCAATTCATTACAATAAGTTTAAGTTATCATGTAATATTTTAAACAAACAATACGAATTAACATTAATTGAAACCCTAAGTAAAAAACAGAAGAATTTATTTCTTGAAATTCAGTTTGACGTATATAAACTAAAGAATACTGTGAATACTATGAGCTTTTCCTAAAGAGGAAACTAACAATTAATGTTTGAAAAGTTGTATATATATATTGTGTAGCATGTATATGTATGAAAATTATATATGAGCAATACAAGTATAAGTATATTTCAATAATTCAAAATACATTCCTTTCTTTGAGAAATAATACATCAATGCCACCGAGTGTGATCTTACTAATATTTTCCCAGTTTTCAAATTTGTTAAGGAGAGGGGGGGGGGTATTGCTCCAAAAATTCGTCCGGATGGTCGAACGTTTGTAAAATTGGGTTGCGGTTGGTTGGAGTTTTACTGTCAATCTGTTTTATCTGGTTACGTTTCTGATTGTAAAATATACTTTCTGTTTTAGAATCAGAAAGGTAACCAGATGTATGATTATTATTGAATCATTAAAATTCATTTAATTGTTAAAAACTCCTAAAATGTTTTTTTTTACAAAAATTAATTTGTAATTTTTTTGGAGTTCAGAAATATTTTTCTTGACTATCGGTACCCAAGAAACGACAAATGATGTACCATTTCGAATCATACAACATAAAGATGCAACATCTAAGAAAGGGTATACACCATGTAGTACAAAAATATTGTACAATATTGTATGGCATTGATCAATATTTGCAATATTGTTTAATATTATGGAATATTGTATTGCACAATATTGAGTGACAGGCTGAGTTACCTGGGACGAGAGCAGAGCTTTCGTCTAACTGGGTTTTGGTATTCCAAGCTTCGTTCTGAATCACTCCTTGTATTTCTTGCTAACGGGATGTCAAAATAACCCGACAAACTAACCTGGTGCAAATTATCAAAATAACCTTCAACTCGAATTTTTCTTGGTTAGTTAAAAATCAAAACTCAAAACCATTATTAATTTGATGTTTTCATTGATTGAAATCTTCCATTGCTTTGGTTTTCAGTCATTTAAAGCAAAAAAGAAATTTTAAGACCTTTAACACATTCGATATCTTTATTACTGCACAAAGTACTCAATAAAAAAACCAAACATTTTTTTAAAAGCTGAAAATACATTCGATTTATTGTTTATTTTGCAATTTATTAGTGCCTTAATTGAGTACAAACAATTTTGTTGTAGAACAAAAATGTGTTATTACTTACTCCAATTATTATTCTTGATGTTTCTATTTTTTATTTAGCTTTAAAAAATACTTATTATCTTTTATTTAATGGGAATTGTTCCTTAAAAGTAAATTCTTACTTCCGTTTTTTGTGTAAAATAAAAAGCCAACATGTTTTTGATATCGATATACAAAATTTATAGCATCATTTCAAATGCAGAGCAAACCTTCAAAGCTATCAATTTAGTTTCAAAAAAATACAAAATATCTAATTCAGGATCTATTCGAAATTTTGAAAAATCATTACAATATGAATCAAAATGTCCAACAAAATTTGTATATTATATTTATATACATTTTTAAGGATTTGAAGAATTAAAAAAAATCTCCTCACACATTTTTCTAGATGAAAAGTTTTCAGGAGACAGTATTCCTTTTCTTATCTTATTTTCCCCTTTCCTTACATTTCCCATCTCCAGCGCTTATCGATCGGTTTTAGAACTTCTTTTCATAGAATGGTTGGAAATTCCTTTCATGAAACGAAATATCTCGCCTGTCACACTTTTAAGGGAAGGGTCTTCAACAATACATCCGTTTTTCCTCAGAAGCCTTAAGTTTCTTGGCATAGAAATAATTTTAGTAGACATCCAATGCCATGTGACTTGTGTTATTCTGAGCTATGTAGAAACAGCTCGTAATTTTTTTAAATCAAGGTTTTGTATAAAACTTTATTTGTATATCTTTGTTCGAATAATACCACAGTGTTTTCAAGAACTGCATATTATTATTTCTTCCATTCTAAATTTCCTATGTAAGTAGCATGAACTTTACATTACCAAAAGGAATATGTTATCCAACATGTTCCTTATATTGCCAAAAAGAATAAATTATCCAGCATGAGTCTTATATTACCAAAAGCAATATATTATTCAGCATGGGCCTTATATTAACAAAAGGAATAAATTATCCACCATGGGCCTTATATTACCAAAAGGAATAAATTACCGGGCCTTATGGAATTATTATGGGCCTATATTCCTATATGGGCCAAAAGGAATAAATTATCCAGCATGGGCCTTATATTACCGAAAAGAATATATTCCCCAGCATGGGTCTCGTATTATCAGAATGCTGTTGTTAATATTTTGAAAAGCAGTTTTTAATTTCTTGTTTTTCTTTCTTTCTTCTTCTATTGAATCCAAAGGTTATATGGATTCTGAATCAATGCGTCTCCTCTTACTTTAATCTACTAGTGCTTTGGTGGCAACAAACATTGTTATTTCCTTATTTAATATCCAAAATTTAAATTATTTTTGATTTCATATGAAATTATTACGCCGTCCATTGATTCCTCAAACTTTGCACCATTTATCAAGATATTCATTCCTTTATGATTTGTTTCATTAAAAGTTATCCAGTAGCACATTTAAAGTTGATAGAGACTCTAAACTTTTACATACGTTGTATTTCCTTTTCTTCTTTAATCTTAATGTCATTCGACTACTCGTCAAAGAATTCAAAGCACATCGGGACTATTTTAGCTTTTGTTATGAAATCCGTTCTTTGGCGATGTCCAAATTTGTGAACTTCTCCCTGTGACGCTACCAGAAACAAGCAGACCACAAAGTCATATACAATTTTGGGTACTTTTCCGTTATCCAGGCTCATCGTCAATGAGAACCAAACGCGAACCAAGTCCCAGGCGCAGCGAATGACAAAATAGTCAACGAAATAAAAGTAGTAGGTAAAATTTGGCGGAATTTCACATTATTTGGCAATTCCTTGTTGCTCCCGGCTACCGATGTTGTTAATAATAGAGATAACAATCGGCATTAGACATGTACAACTGTTTTATCTCATAGGCACCACAAGGACACATCGTAAAAATGCTTGAAAAACAAATTTTATATTATCAACCCGAAAGCTATTGAAAAAAATTCCTTTCGCTTTCTCAGTAATTTTAATACGCTATTAATTTACTTCCTTAAACAGACTTAAATAAGGAATTGAAACCAATATTCTTGTTAAAATTTTGATACATGAGAAAACCACTAAATTATCTGGAATCCAAAGTAGCCTATTTCTATTTCTGACTCTAATCTATCTTTGTGCCAAATTGCATCGAATTCCGTTCAGCCATTCTGGCGTGATTGAATAACATTCATCCGTCCAAACTTTCACATTTATAAATGAGCATAGATGTAGATCATTTTCAAATGTATTTAAGAACGCTTTCTAGACATATAAAAGCGATTTTTGTTGTTGTTGCTTTCTATACATCTTCAGTTACTCTCATCTAAATTACATCAACATTTTAGGAATTAACAATAAAAACTATTTGAATTTATTATTAATGTAATTTTTAAATGTTAGTTGAATTGATTTGTTAATTTATTATTTTTAAATTTTGTACACTAGTTTCTAAAACAATCTTTTTTCAGAGTCAACCAATATATTCATCAAATCAGGACAGAGTTATTTGAAATAAAAGTGAAAAAATAAATGGACTTCAAGTCCCATTATTTTGATCCTTAAAGAACTTTGAAAAATCAGAGCACCATATGGTATGATTAAATTGATCCATTATCATCAGATTTTATTTTTACTTCTCAAAAATTACCAAAGAAATATAAATCCAAATTTTTGTTAAAATTACTTGAAAAAAATGCAGTCCATTTGCACTTATTTTAGTTTATACTATATTTTTAGCTCTAAGTTAAGAATCTCAACTTATATGTTAGAAATAACCAAAACGACTCGTTTCTATGTGTGGAGGAAGTAAAAGTCAACTCTTTTCCGTAGCCATGGAAATCGACAAAACACTTTCCAGTATATTAAAGCAAAAAACCGCGCAATCATTTGCCATCTCCCAAACCAACGTAATAGACAGTTAGTATATTTATATCATAATTTCCTGTATCTATAGGATTTTTTAAAAATTTCCTTGACCTAGTTTGCTTTATTCAAATTATTAAATTTTGTATGGCTGGGAATTTTAAAATATCACTTTATTGGATGGGAATTTCATCTGCTTCGATTCCTTACTATCATATAATTATTACTTATATAAATCACTTTTAATAGGATGAAATTCAAATTGAATCTTTTAACAAGTATTTATTTTTACATTGGGTAAAAAATAAGTCAATTCTTAGAAAGTAAAATCCAGTAAATTCTTTTGCTGCATTAATACATCAAAGGTAGTATGCATGAGTAAGAAAATAACACTTGCATACACTCGAATTTAAAATATGCAAAAATTAAACTGAAAAATAACTGCTCAAACAACTTTTAAAATTCGCCTGTTGTTCCTAAACTATATCTAATAATTATTAATCTTTAAAATTTTGCAATGCTTCTCTTTCTGATACCTTCAAGATTTTTACAATTTTTAATTTTTCATATGCCTTCAATAAATTTGCACACACATGACAAGATATATCTAAAATTGTAAAATGTGTTAAATAAACATTTTGACATGACATGATACTGATTTTGGTTCGCTGAATTTATTATCTAATTATTTTGATCTCATTCTATTGTTAAATGTAAAAAAAAGTGTCAATATAAAGTACAAAGTCCCTTGTCAATACAAAGTACTTGGCAAAAGTATCATCACACAACTTTTTTACATTTAAATCTCCGTAAATTTCAGTAAACATTTTAACAAGCTGTCAGATGACAATTTCTAAATGATATTTAATGCTTTAAAACTATTCAAGACTAAGATTAAACAGTGCCAAATTTTATTGATTTATTTAGGTTTACCCGTGTCAATACAAAGTACTTGTCAAAAAAAGTGTCAATGCAAAGTACAAAGTCACTTGCCGATACAAGATGCTTGTCAAAAGTATCATCCCACCACTGATTACATTATCTTCAATTAATTTATTAATTTAGGACCATGGCACAAAATCTAATTCCTAGCAATCTAGTTGAAAAGCAATTGAAAATTGAGATTGGTCTTGCGGGAAGTCATCCCAATTCATCATGAGAATCAAATCATTGAAAAAAAAAATCATTAGAAAAAAGTGGTACTTGACATTAATTGTCATCAGATGTCTCAAGGGTACCAGCAGTTTTTCCCCCCACTTCAGTTTTCGTCTCATCCCTGTCTGGGATGATGTCATCACTTTCCCCAGTGGCTGAATAATTCGGTAGGATGATGGCTGTGGGATCCAGCCTTTTTTATGAAGGAAACCATTTGGGGCTCTAAATATTTTTAGCAAAGTAAAAAAACAACGAACATTTGCATATTTATTTAATGATAAGTGATTTTCTTTTTGCTATTCATTGTTGTTTTTATGTAGCGCTGTGTGTGTGTGTGTATATTTAATCCAGGGAAAAACTCTTCTTTACTTTTTCTTGTTTATTTTCACACACAAATATATGTATATACAAAACATGGACGACGATCACAAATATTCAAGGAAACACATAATATATACATTGAAATATAAAAAGTGCCGCTCACAACGAGCGAACAAATAATACTTTTTGCCCCTAACGGAGAGCGAGCGGGTGCCTGCCTGCACCAGTTTCAACAACACCGGATCTGGTTGTTTACAAAAAATCTCAACATCGCCACCCTCACATTCCAAACATACTTAAGGGTTGGAGCATATTGCGCCATCTATGTTCAGTATTCATTTATACATATGAACAAATATACAAAGAATAAACAACATACAAATAAAATAATTAACTAAAAATAAAAATAATTAAATCACATAAACAATTACTCCAGGAAAATGACAAATTTTCCTATTTCTTTTTCGATACTTAGTATTATTACAAGAGCGTTTTAACACTATATCCACGTGCTTGCCCAAAGACAATCCTTTATTTAATTTTAATTTGCTGAAAGAGCGTTCAGCATTTATTACATTTAGTAACTGGCAATGCAAAAGATTGTAAAAAATATTACATTGCATATAGACATAAGTAGATAGCTGATAATTTACAAGGACATTTGAACCCAGTCTCAGGTTCGACGCCAGTCTGTCTTAACATGTGTGATTGGGATTTACTTATTCACAAATTAACTTTTCCGCCTTTTTATAGATTTCACTGCGATGTTTGTCTAATAAAGGTGTCAGTCGATGTTGATCAGCCAGCCACATGGAAACAAGCTTGTACGCTTTTAATATGTGTCACATTATTATTGCTCAGAATAATGTTTTAATTCTTAATCACGTTGCCCCCCCTCTTAGTTGGGGGGCATGTTAAGACCACAACCCAAAGATGGCCGGCCCTGGGTGGGATCGCCACATTATCTGCTCACTTTTTTTTTACTTTTAACAATCTGTAAATTTCAGTAATCATTTCAACAAGTTGTCAGATTGCAATTTCTGAATGATATTTAGTTCTTTACAGCAATTCAAGACTATGATTAAAAATTGCAAAATTTTATTTATTTATTTTGGTTTACCCTTGTCAATACAAAACATTACCATATAAACTGGTGCAAGATACGCAGATCTGCATAAAATCCAGTACGTCATATCAGATATAAAATAAGAGATTTGTCAACTCGGTACGTCGTATCAGATATTAACTGAGAGATTTATCAATCCAGTACATCAGATATTAACTAAGAGATTAGTCAATCCAGTACATCTGATATTAACTAAAAGATTTATCAACTCAGTATGTCATATCAGATATTAACTAAGAAATTTGTCGATCCAGTACATTACATCAGATATTAACTAAGATATTTATCAATGTAGTACGTCATATCAGATATTAACTAGATTTATCCATGTTGGTTTATTTACTAATAGAACAGTTAAAACTCTTTCGTTCCGTCCCAAAATAGCCCTTGTGTTGCTTTACAGTGGGACGCTAAAATAAATTAACTAACTAACTTTCAAATTGTATCTCCTCCCTCCTTGGGGGACACCTCGAAAAGAGGATGAGATGCTTTCGGTATGGTGGTTGGATCCCCCACACTAGTGGGTACACAAATAGGTGAGGTATCTGGTTCCTCCCATCGATGACGAGATGTACTTCCTTTGGGAAGGGTTGTACCGCGGTCGGTAATGACCCGAAGGATTCAACTTCATTTCAGTGTTGCTGTTGCGGCAGTCCAGTCATTCGGTACTTTTTATCCGTGGGCGTGTCGGAGAATCAGAGATATGACTTACAGATTGTTCTTAAATTGATGGACACGAGTGAAGTTATATCGCGTAAATGAATAACAAAAATTTGCAGCTGTAGATGCATTAACCAAAAAATAAGAACCTTTTATTTATGGTACAAGCTGGAATTGGGCGTTTTGCTGCCCCAGAAGAAATAACCTTGGAAACATCGTTTGGAAATTGAAATAGTTATCTTGTTTCATTAAGAATGATAAGAAGAATGATATTTATTTTCTTGTCGACAGTGAATACATATTCATTGAAATGGAAGGATATATAAAGGAGAAGCATAAATAGTATTTATTCCATTTTTGTTATTCTATTCTACTAACAAATATTCATTTTTATGGATTAGATTTGTGTATTCCTTTAGGATTGTAAAGCTTGGTGTTCTTTCAGAATAGTAATGAAAGAAACTATTTATTGTATGTCGAGATTCGTTTAGAATTCTCAAGCTTAATGTTAAAAATTGTGATTAAAATATTTTCTTTTAAAATCGATTAAACAAAGAAAATATATTTATACCATAAAACCGTTAATACAGTTGAAAAGAATTTTTTTTGAAAACTAAGGTGGCGCAAATTTATTTGTAATCTCATATTTTCGGAAGTTACTGCAAAAAAGGCTAAAATTTTATAAATGTTAAAGTTTCAAACTTATAGGAATGGTTCCTCTAAAACTTTCTCGCACGCTCTCTAATGAAACTATTACTTCAGAGAAAGACTTACAATAGCTACGGAATATTAAATTTTAGCTTGAATTTAACATCAATACTGAATCTGTTTGCCTTCTTGGCGAGTTCTTTGGGGTTTAAACTATGGTTAGATGGTAAATAAATGTTTAATGGTAAATATCTCTGATGGGATGGTAAATAGATGTTTAA
>JAPMOQ010019931.1:24807-39055 GCA_026543055.1 Argiope trifasciata | reverse complement strand
AAATTAAAAGTCTATCCGCGGGCCGGATAGAACCTTCCGGCGGGCCGTAGTTTCCCCGTCCCTGCCCTAGCTCATCAAATCCGTACGTTACCAGTATGAAAATAAACTTTTTAAATTGTGCATTCACTTTTTTTAAAAATTCATAGATGAAACCTCATTTTTTATTTTATTATTATTACTAGCCACCTTTGGCGACCAGCTGGTCCGCCAGGAGAAATGCATTCTAAAATTTTCAATTAAATACTTAAGTACCTTGCTCTCTTTATAACTTCTGAGCCAAATATATTTAAACTTCGATAGTCACGTAACTCGTATTATTGTAGAAGCCTTACGGTCATTTTTTCATTGCACTATCTATATCTTTGATTCGCAATCAGTTCTTATGGAATTAAGTTGAAAATATCACATTTTATAATTGTTCCATAACATTAAGCTTCTTTTTAAATAAGTGATGAACATGACACTTTCCTCGATTCAATTTCAATAAGAGTTAATTCAATTATTCAGTTTGAGTTTTAGTCAAAATGACGGCAATCACTAATACACGCTTAACGTGATCTTGCAGGTTAAATTCTACTTTCATTTTGTGAGAAATTAATTGTTGAAAAATATGATTATATATATATATTTAAATCATTAAAAATAGGAACTGAACATATAGGTTAAGACATTATTATCAATAAAAAAAAACTTATTTTTAAGAGGATTTTAAAAAGTTTTGTGCTGTAATACTTTCGGAAGTTATCGCAGAAAAATTTTAAATATTAGCGTAATTTTTAATTAATTAAAATTTCAAAAAAAAATCAGTCTAGGTATACTTTTACTAAGTATACCAAGTGCGGGTATCTCTAGATCTTATAGTCTGATGTATGGAGTACTAACACAAGCACACACACACACCTTCTTTCATACACGCATACACATAGTCATTTTATAATCAGCCTTGGAATAATTCCGGGCATTGATTGGCCTGAATTTGATGTATATTTCTAAGGTGATGGATGAAAAGATCTAAAAGAGCACTTTTTAATATTCCTTTTTTTCTTTTCATAAATCAGTCGGTTGGAATGATTGATTTAGAAGATGGATTGACTGATGTAACAACTTTTGCTTAAAATATTTTGTTAAATATGACTCACAGAGCAAAGTATGAAATAATCTAAAAGTTATTCATCAATACATTTTTTTACTCTAATTACATATAATAAAATTATTTACTGCATTTAGACTACGTTAAAAACTACTAAACAATATGTATGCCTATTACTAATGATTTACAAATTAGCCATTTGTCTCGAATTTGAATGGGTATCCTGTATAAATTCAATCATGTTTACCGTAAATGAAGCTGATTTATTGAATTAATGATATAGATATTGGATATGATTATAGAAATCTTTGCCTTGCATTTATTTTTTTTAAATATAACATTTAATATTTAATTTCATCCAATCACGTGTTGAAAATTAATTTTTTTTCGATTTAATTTGCACTTACAGTTATTTTTTAATTTGAATTTTTGTCAAAATATGGTAACAGTTTAATAAAAGCTATTTTTCCCCTTTGCTCGTTTATCATCTTTTGTTTGTTGTAAAATTTTATTGGTTTGTCTGATATATATTGTTGTAAAATATAATTTTAATATTTCTTTAAAAATTCGTTAAAAATAGAAACTTAAATTATATGTTAAAATACTGGTATACCATATGAAAGCTAATTTTTAAAAAACTTTAACTTGGTGTAAAAATCATGTTTGTCCGATAATATTTTCGGAAATTATAGCCGAAAAACGTCGAAATTTCTCAATTTTTAATTAATTCAAATTCTAATTAAAAATTCGAAACAAGTGCGCCGAGGTGCACATTCCCGGGGTCCAAGGTATACACATGCCAAATGTGGTAGCTCTAAGTGAAACGGTCTAGCCCGTACAGCGCCAACACACACTTTGAGCTTTATTATAAGTTTAGATTATTAATTTTTTACGGTTTCAAAAAGTTCTCCGTCTCCATGTATTTTTGAGATTTTCACCCCTAGCGATTTTACAAAGCTTCTATTGAATTAATTACATAGAAAAAATGGGTCAGGAAATGAGAGAACATTACAGAATGAAGCCAATATGGGTTAAAAATTAAGAAATAACGAATTAAAAATTAACTACGTTTAAATTACATTTTAAAATGACATTACACACACACACATGTATTTACCACAAAGTTATTCAAGGGCATACTACAAAGTTTTCAATTTTGTAATTTTTTGAAAAAAGCGTTAAGACAAGCTGTAATTTTATTAGGGGAATTTCAGATAATAGAACGAAACTATTATGACTAACCACGAAGAATTTTATTTCTAACCCAATTCAATTTATCATTGCAGTGAATCATATCATGTGACATTCAATGTGTTAAAAACTAACGATAGGAAAACCTAAAGCATTTAGCTTATTGTATTTTTCCGAAACGGATGCATAACAACAAACGAACGGAAAGTTAACCTTCGGTCAACTTTGTTTCCTTTTCTCCATCATCCTGCTTTTTTTTTTTTTAATATTATATTTATTTTAGGCTTTTTAACAAACTCAATTCACAAAATGGGCTTCATGGCAACAGAAAGTAAATTTTTAAAAATGAAGGTTATCAAACAAAAAGGTAGATAAATGACCTTAGCAGCCAATTAACCTCAAAGTTCCAAGGTTTAAAAAATATGTTGTTTAGATAAATGATTGGAAGCATAACGTCAAATATTTCAGTATTTGGAAGACCAAATCTAGAAGATAAAGGTTAAAAGTATATAAAAGATTATTAATGCATGTATAAAAAAATTAATAGAATTAAACGGTTATTTTATTCCACTAAAATCTTTTCATTCAGCATGAATGCTATCATGCGATTATTAAATAAAATCAGGAAAATGTTAAAGAGAATTTTAGTATAAAAACATCAAAACGGAAATAAACCTGTTCCAAAACCTAAATGATTTTATAGAATGGAGCTGAGATCCCTATTTCAATTTTATATATAAAACACAACAGTTTTACAAGCATACTCTTTTCTCAGATAAAGAATATTTTTTTAAATCATAATTTTGTCATAAAGAATATTTTCATATTGATGTAGAAGGCTTTTAAAGAAACTTGTGCTCCTATTAATTAGAAGAAAATGAGTATTCTAATCATGATTTATTTTAACATATCATTTAGAAAGGAATGATATTATTTTTGTACACTTTTTTTCTTTTAAAAAAATTCTATAATTTTTTTCTTCTTTTTTTTCATTTTTAAACATTGATGTAGAGGTTTAAAAAAAAAACTTGCACTCTTAATAATTAAAAGATATAATTTAGCAATAAACAATTTCAATAAAAATTACTAAATAATAATCAATGCATTGAATAATTATTCGCAGCATTTCTCATATTTTAAAAACAATTTTACCTGAAATTGGTGAACATATTTATTTAACATTAAGTTAAATTCAACGTTTTCGATACCAAACGATAGTTGGAATATTCTGTTGTCAGCTACGATTAATGTTAATGGAATTATATAGGGTAAAAACAATATTATTCACGCACATAAATTATCAAATAAAAGATGAATTATTTACACAATAATTCAAATGACCATCATTCTATTAAGAACAATCTTTCATTTACGCTTAGATGAGAAGAGGGAGAAAAGATGTAGGGGACACGGACGCGCAATAGTATACTATTTCAGTATGAGGAATGTTCGGAAAGAGGAAATACCCATGAAATCGAAATAAAAACGGATGTATCACCGCAAGTGAGTTTTATTAGATAAAATAAAAGTGCAAGTTCTTTTTGGCATCTATGAAAAGGCATTATTTATTAAAAGCAAGCTTGGATCAAGTTCTAGTGTTACGATTTCAATAAAATTATAAAAGAATTTTCAGATATCTTGAATATTCTGAAGAGAAAAACAGTTAGAAGCACAAATGCTAATTAATTGCTCGTGAATAAATTAGGAAACACGATCGAATCCTGATTAAAAACAAAACAAATGTTGTAAAATGAGTAAAAACTTGCATCTCAAAATAGTTTTTATTCAGTTGAAATAATTTATGATAGTATCTATGATACCATTGCACCAACTTAATACAGGTATCTATAGCTAACTTGCAAAAGGAAAATGGAAATGCCTTATAACAAAACAAAACTTAAATTAGATGTTAGCTACAATTGCCACGAGACAGTACAAACTTGGAAATCGACCCCATTCAACAGATTTGACAGATAATAATAATTGGTGTTCCTACTGTTCTTTTTTCATCATAAGAGAAATCAATATTTTTAGAAGTTATTGCAGAAAAACCTTAAAATTCAGATAAATTTTTTATTAAAATTAAAAAAAAAAAAACCATTCCGTTTTCACACATCAAATTGCGTATGTGCTAAATTCGGTAGCATTAAATCAAATAGTCTGGCTAGTAGAAAGGCAATAAATACACACATTCATCTATATCTATACTTATAATAAAGCTCAATATGTGTGTGTGTGTGCGTGCGTGTGTGTGTGTGCGTGTTGGCGCTCTACAGCCAGACCGTTGGACCTACAGCTACCAAATTTGGTACATGTATACCTTGGAGGTCGGGAATGTGCACCTCGGAGCCCTTTTTTCGAATTTTTAATTAGAATTTGTATTAATTAAAATTTAAGCGAAATTTCGACGTTTTTCCACTATAACTTCCGAAAATATCATTGCACAAACATGATTTTTATATCAATTTAAAGATAAAAAAATTAGCTTTCTAACGGTATCAGTTTTTGTAATTTATAATGTAAGCTTCTATTTTTAACGAATTTTTAAAGAAATATTTTAACCATGTTTTTTTAGCACGTGACTGGATAAAATAAAATAAAACAATGCCAGAAGTTCAAATAAAAAAACAACTATCATCGCTAATCAAATCTAAAGAAATACAACTTTCAGCACGTGACTGGATAAAATAACATAAATATAAAATGTGATATCTTCTAAAAAAATAAATGCAAGGCAAAGGATTCTAAGAAATCGTTTGCAATATTTATATCATTAATTCCATAAATTATCTTTATTTACAGTAAACCTGATTGAATTTAGACAGGATATGCATTGAAATCCCGACTGAATGGCATATGTCTATAATCGTTTGCAATATCTGTATCATTAATTCAATAATTTTTTCCCTTTTTCGCTTTCTTTAAAAAACATATTTAACATTTTGGCAATATCACCGAAAAAACATTTTTAATATTTTGGAAGCCTAATTGATAAATTATTAGAGCATTAAACTCAAAAAGTTTTTACGAATAAAGTTACCGACTCTTTAACCACTAATAACTGAATCTTTTTACTTAAACTATTTCTGAAATTTTCGCTAAAGAATATACGTATGATTTAATTGGAAATTTTAGAACGCATTACTCATGGCGAACCAGCTGGTCGCCAAAGGCGGCTAGTACTTATAATAAAGCTCAATGTGTGTGTGTGCGTGTGTTGGCGCTCTACAGGCCAGACCGCTGGACCTACAGCTACCGAATTTGGTACATGTATACCTTGGAGGTCCTCAATGTGCACCTCGGAGCCCTTTTTTCGAATTTTTAATTAGAATTTCAATTAATTAAAATTTAAACGAAATTTCGACGTTTTTCCGCCATAACTTCCGAGAATATGATCGCATAAACATGATTTTTACATCAATTTAAAGATTAAAAAATTAGCCTTCTAATGGTATCAGTGTTTTAATGTATAACTTAAGCTTCTATTTTTAACGAATTTTTAAAGAAATATTTTAACCATGTTTTTTTAGCACGTGACTAGATAAAATAAAAGAATGCCGGAAGTTCAAATAAAAAAAATTATCATCGCAAAATAAATCTACAGACATGCAACTTTCAGCACGTGACTGGATAAAACAAAAGAAATATAAAATGTGGTATTTTCTTTAAAAAATAAATGCAAAGCAAAGGTGTCTACAATCGTTTGCAATATATATATCATTAACTCAATAAATCTTCTTTATTTACGGTAAACCTGATTGAATTTTGCATTGAAATCCCGACTTAATGGCATATTTATGTAATCGTTTGCAATATCTGTATCATTAATTTAATACTTTTTTTCCTTTTCTCGCTTTCTTTAAAAAAACATATTTAATATTTTAGCAACATCATCGAAATTTTTTTTAATATTTTGGAAGCATAACCGATGGTTAAAACTGACTGATTTATAAAATTAAAGAATATTATTAGGAAAAGGTGGTACTTTTAGAACTTTCCGTCCATCATCTTAAAGAAAATACTAATTTCAGGTCAATCAATGCCCGGAATTACTTCAAGGCTAATGAATATGTGATTGAATTGAAAATTTTAGAACGTTATACTCATGGCGAACCAGCTGGTCACCAAAGGCGGCTAGTATTTAATATTAGTACATATAAGTAATTATTTGTTCACTTACATGTTTTCCCGCCAGTAATGCTCTTAATCATAACGAGTTGAAAGTACTTATGGTACCATTTGGTACCATAAGTACTTTATTTACTTTACTTTACTTTATTTACTTTACTTTATTTGAGATTATTTAATCTCAAATCCCTGGAGGGCCTGATGTCAAAGACTGTCAGTTTTTTGTCAACTATTTGAGCGTGTGAAGGTGAAGAAGAAGGACAGTAATTAACTACCTCGAAGAGAATGTTAGTTTGACAGGTTGGTCAATGTAAGGATGGACAATACTAAAGAGAGGCCACAACAAATCCTGCCGATAATGTTATGGTCAGTTGAGGCCTAGTGGTCGACTGCATGCAAGAAGAAGCAATGCTCTTAATCAGTCGGCCACAACAAATCCTTTCGACACTTTTCGTTTTTTATTCTACAATAAAAAATTATAATAATGCCACCTTAAAGATAAAATACATTTTTATACACAGGAAATAGCAATAATGTTTACAAAAGTGTAAAAATATTTTTTTATAAATTCGTCATTACTAACATCATCATTAAAAATTAACTCATTTTAAATAGGTTAATTTTAACTAGTAACCCCAAAACTAAAAGAAAATTCAAAATTATATTATACTCATTTTTTAAAGCAAAACAGGTATGGATGGTTTATTTAGGCAATCAATAAAGAATAAAAAACCTAGACTTCAATAATTGTTGAAGAAAAAAATATATAATTAAAACTATTTCAACTTTATTACAACCATAAAAAATATAGTAATAATTATGCATAATTTTTTTAATTGTTTACAATAGAGGAAAAATCCTAGTACAACTAACTAAGTATCATGTAAAATAAATTTATAGAATTTTTAGATAGAATGAAAATGACTTTTGAGTCATTTCACATTTTGAGCATCAAAGATTATTAAATCAAGTTTTGTAGCTTTCAGTCTTAAATCCATTGAGCTCAAAGCAAACACAGACACATGTTCTTTTAATAGTAATAGAGTTTCAATCTTGGGCAGCAACATATTTTTTAAAAGTAAAATTGAAATTATGACTACAAAAAGTTTTAAAATCTACATTAAATGTATTTTAGAAATGATATTTAATTATATTTTATAATCAATCAACAAGGTCTGAGAGGTTTAAACATACTAAAACAATTTCTTTGGCATTAAATAGATTATATATGAAATATCTTATTACAATACATTGGAAGGCTTTTTATAAAGAATGAAGGAATTTGTTATGCTCTCACTTTTTGAATGAAATAAATTATTGAAAACAAATAATAGTTGCAGATAATTTTAAAAACTTTTTATATTATACAATAAAATGTTTTCCTGTGAGAAACTATAATATTGTTCCTTCTTTAAATAATGGTATTGGTTAGAAAATAACAGATATAATAAAATTATTACTTTTCATAAAACTTTCATAAGTTGCATAACTTACTTTCATGTAACTTTGAATACAGCATAAAGACACACAGTAAAATAAATGTTCGTTGATTAAATTGTAAGTCATAGTTAGTAACATCACTTATAACTATGGTAATCTAAAGTCACTTTCTATATCATTTTGATATAATACAATTGGAAACACAAAACCCTTTGAATCAGATTGTTTTTATTTTCTATAACTTACAATATATGCAATCAACTATAACAAATAATAACAACTAAAAATGATTCTAAAAAAATAAATGCCTGAATTTCTATAATCTGACAGTATAGAAGATTAATAACTTGAAAATAACAATTTACAATTCATCCATTCATCCAATAGTAACATTTTCACAATTTGTTATTCATAAGTAAGGGAGTGCAAAGATAGGCAGTGTATAATTAATTTTCACTTAATAAAAAAAAAAAAAACTGACTATCATATTAAAAGAAAAAATTCTTTTATAAAGATTTGGTGAACATTTTTTATTTTATTAAAATTAATATTTTAATAATATTAATTTTTAAATTTTACTAAATTATTTTTTATTAAAATTAGAATTTTATTAAAAATAATATTACCATTTTATAACTATTTAAATAAAAAACATTTATCTTGAAAGAAAAAAGAAACTAAATAAATAGAATTTCAAGATTCTTTAGTGAAAATATGAAAAATTATCACATATTTTCTGTAAAAACATGAAATATTTTTAAAGCCGACAAATATTTAAAAAAAATTAAATTAAACTTGATAGAAAAATAATAATGATTCTTATTAATTTATCAATTCTGAAGGAATTTTCTGAATCAAGATTAATTCTTGATTCAGAAAATGCTACAACTGTTATAAAAGTTGTGAGAAAGATTTTACTTGAGTTTGTCAATAGTAATGTTGGATAGCTAGAAAAAAAGAATAAAAAAGTTCATTATCATCCAAGTGTAAAGATAAGCATATACCTTAAAACAGAGATTTAACTTTTTCAGTCTAATAAAATTTATCTTACCATGTACTTCAATAAAAGATAAAACAGCATATGTTATCTTTCAGGAAAATCTGGTGTATAAGAAAACACATGGGGAATAATCTCAAATAATTCACTTACAGATTACATTAATAGATCTTTTAAAAATTCATTTGCAGTAAAAAAAAATGAAAAATTCAATTTCTATTCCATTTTTTAAACATATAAATTAATTATAAATAAAAATATATAATAAAATCAACAAATATTAAAAAGTTTATACATAAATAAAAGCAAATAATAAAAATAAATTATACATTTAGTTTCTACTTGTTACTTTCAGATAAATAATCAATAAATAAAATTACTTTTCATCCCAACATAAACTTTATCCATGTCATTATTTTAAAATTAGATTATCTGTACAGATATCAAATGAAAAAAAATATAATAAATTATTAATTAACAAATGCAAAGTAATTTTTTCTTAATATGCATTTAGATTAAATTTTTTGCAAGAAAGGGAATCTAAATGGATAATCTATTCTTTATTATTTATATAATATATATTTCTTAATGTCAATAAATGAGTACTTTTTAATAAATAATTTGACTAATATTTATTGAATAATAGAGGAGAGAAAGGAAGATGATTATCTCACAAGACCTTCCTTGATTTATAATGAAACTTAGCAACAAAAACATTATGTTAAAAATTTATTATATTAATTTACTATGTTAATAATTAATTATGTTAATTTGCTATGTTAAAAATTTATTATATTCACTATGATAATAAAAGCTGTTGTGAAGTTAAAAGTCTTTTTACCCAGATATACTTTGATAATACAATGTATGGCTCAAATCTATAAATTCTCCTACTGTATTTCTTCAGTTTCTAACTGCGACAGTCTGATTACTCAGAGAAGATTGAAATATTTTCATTTTAGTGGGTAAAATTGTAATATGGGGTCACCTCAAATGTTAACATTGCCATCAGAAAAAATCACGAGGTTTCTCCCTGTTCCACCAGTTTGATATATTAAATAAATGCATGCTATCTTTATGATGCTAAAAACTTCAGATTCGACAATAATTCAAGCAGATATCTTTTTTTAAAAAGTAAGTAATGAACGCTGAATTATAAAGGATGACGAAATATTTCTCTTGTTGTTTAGTCAATTATTTAAAATGATGTATTATAAATTTTCAATAATCCCTTGAAATATAGCAACACAATTCACTGACAATTGTTGTATTCAAGGAAAATTGTCAACGGTAACAAAATCTATGAAAATAAATATTAAATACTAACAAAATCTTTCTAAATATCATAATTGATGTTGAAAATTTAATAAAATGTCCTTAGTCTTCTCATAGGCACCAAAAAATATAGCTCCGCCAACAGATATCCAAAGGACTCGAGGGCACACACCAGAAAACAAGCTGAAATAAAAGAAGATAATTATCAAAAATACTTTAGAAAATTTGGAATATTATCAAAAATTCTTTTTACAATATCTAAAAGTTGTTAAATTATTAGCAGTTTATTTATGAAGGATAAACTGAAATTCATTAATTTGTTAGAATATTAAATATCATAGTACACATGGCAGTAAGATAAAAGTTAATTTTCTTTTTTCTGCAGTTACATTTTCATATCATAATAGCTGTAAAATATCTGTAAAAAAGTTAACAGTTGTAAATCAAACATCAATTAATAAGGCACAATTTGAGCCTTAATGAAGAAATAAGAAAATCTTATTCTATAAAAGATATGTCTACTTATATATAGTAACAGGATATATATATATATATATATATAATGGCACAACATTTCCTTGAATTACTCTTATTAACGTTAATTTTTTAAAATTTCTATTTATAGAACATGAAAAAGCTTTTGAGGAAAACATATATTTATGAAAATTTTGATCTTTTTGATTTTATTGTGGTTGAGAATAAAATTTATTTAATTCATTTTATGCAAAGAAAAATATATTATTTTTTGTTTTAAAATAACTATAAGTGATTGTAAACAATTTTATTTATAAACATCACAAATAAAAATTTTTTACTTTACATTGTATAATTTTATAAATTCAATTTTTGTTATTTTAATTTATTTCTACCTTAACCCATTTTTGTCTCCTGGATAGGACAATATAGTTAACATAATGACCCTTATAAAAATATCAAACTATATTTAAAAAATATTTTACCCAGATAATCCTTTCTCAAACCAAATTTCTCTCATAACAGGTAAAATATTTCCACTGGCTGCCACTGTTCCTTTCTGCAAATGAAATACAAAATTATTATTGCAAATAAAATAGTATTAAATTCTCTATAAAATATTTAAATAAAAATAATTCTCTAATGCATATTTACCTTTGCAAGCATTATTCTAGTCTTTGCAACATCCAGAGGTGTTGTAACTCCAGCAGCTATACCTCCTTCAGACAGAAGATTATTTGAGTAATGCATAATACATCAGATGTTATCGGTATTGTTAAAAATTCTCATGGCTGTAAATATTATATGAATTAAGCCTGAGTTCATTTTAAATTATCATTGCTTTTGTTTGATGAAATTCATTAAAAAACTTTGTACCATTGTTGCAGACTACCAATCATATACTGATTGATTCTTTTCTATCTTGATTCTTGACCATTGATTCTTTATTTATTTTTTTTTTTTTCCTTTCCTTCTTCTTTTCTCTAAATGGAAAAGAAAAAGGAAGAAAAATATACTTTGGGATATTTTCCAAAGTATATTTTTAACTGAATATGAAAATAGTTTTTCATGCGCTTGGTGTGTAACTACACAATTCCAACTTACTAAAGAAATGAACACAGATTTCATATGCATTTTGTTATTTCAAAGGAAAAGATAATTTCTTGATTTTTATCATAAAGATTTAAGTATATGCTACAATATTCTTAGTAAAGAATACTATGTTTGAAAAGTAATGGTACATGAAAACGTATGGCTTAGATATTTGCTGAAACTGAAATCACAATAAGATTTGGAATTGTTGACTATAAATCATTATCAAAGCAAATTAAGTGAAGCTGATCCCCTTGATATTAACAGCTCCATAATTCAGAATATTAAAACCAAGTTTGTTTGTTTTTTACATATAATTCATGGATTTATACTGCTTAAATTCTTTTCTTTTTACAACAGTTTCACAGAAAATTCCTAATTTCATTTAGAAAAGACTAGGTAGAATAATTTTATATAAAAACTAATTAGAAGGCAGGAAAAATATTGATGATAGGATGAGAACAAATTTGCTAGATCACAGCACATCTATTTTTTTTTTAAGTATAATCCTTAAGTAAAAAAGATAACCATACTAGAAAAAAATATAACATTGGGAAAAAAATAAAGACAACAAACGGATGACCATGAAATAAAATATAAGAGAAAAGAAATACCACCTGATCAGTATTTTAATATTAATGTAAGGAAATATCATTTTAATATATTTGAAATCTAACATTCCAAATTTGTTAACTAGAGATTACGAAAATTAAACTTGTGTGCATAGTAATAAAATATAAGATTTTAACATAATGCACACAATATATGGTTGATTATTAACCTAAGACATTACATTGTTTCATTATAATTTAGAATGAAAATTCTAAATATGCTGAAAATACAGAATTTTTAGGTAAACTCATATACATCAGGGATATTTAAATTTGTCAATTCCTTCAAATCTTTTTGTAAAAGATTTTGAATTGAAGTCTTAAGAACCAAAATGTTTTTGTACCATTGAGAAATTTATATATGTGAAATTTCATTTTCCAATAGCTAAGCAATAAGTTGTTGTTTCTCTATCTTCTTTTCGCTTTGGGCTACTTGTATTTTAATTTCTTTTAACATACCAATAAAGGCTTCTTTTATTCTTTTTCAAAGATTTTTTTCTAATTATGAGGAAAAATAATTGGTGACACCAATACAATAATATATACATTTATACACTGTACAATCATAAATTACTTATTAAAAAATTTTATAATTTTTTTTTAAAGTTTAAATATCCAGGATGAGAAAGCTATTAAAATATCCTCCCTTATTATTGATTTTGGAAACAACATATATTTCAGTAATTTCTTGCCTAGTCTGATAGTTTTTAAAGATTAATATTACATATTAAGAATAAAATAAAAATAATAATAACTTGAAACAAAATACTAATAATACCTGCAACTGCTCCACACAAAGATGATTGCCAGGGTTTTACAGGAAAACCTTGTTTAACTTTCCAGATGTACTGTCAATAAAAAGTTATCAATTAATGAAAAAGACAGTTTTTCTCAATCCAGTATTAAACTCGGCAATAAAGTATGCTGAAAATATTAAATAAATATATTAATTTGAAAGAAAACTTTTTTACTTTGAATTGTTCCCAGATAGGAAACTGGATAAATGAAAAAGGTATTTCTCTTAAAACTGTACTGAAATAACCTCTATAGAGACCTTTGAAACCCTGTAAGATAAGAAAAAGTCTTGAATATTTTATTAAGCATGACTCACAGAACAGAAGATCTATATCAACATTTAAAAATTGTAATTCATGAGAGCATTTATAGATTCAAACTACATAAAATATAATTATTTATTTTAGACATATATATATGCCAATTAATAAAGGATTTTAAGTTAGCTATTTGGCATTGATTAAATTGGATCTTATATATATTAAAATTCTTTTGTAGCTTTTTTTTTAATATCATATTTTCTATAAACACATACTGAACATTACACTTTCCTTGGTTGAGTTTGTAGTAATAATTAACTTATTTTTTGTGAGCTTTTGTTAACTAATGACCACATTTTAATAAAAGTTAATTTTTCATCACGCATGCATAATGTGCCACTGCAGATTACTTTGATTTTTTGCAAAATATATTGTTGAAAAATATCTTTAAAATATTTGTGTAACCATTCATTAAAAATAGAAACTTAATTTATAGCTGAAAATATTGATATCATTGAAAAGATTTTTTTTTTAATTTTAAGGTGATGTAAAAACCATTTTGGTGCTGTAATAAATTATTATGGAAAGATGCCCAAAGATTTTGCTTAATTTTTAATTAATGAAAATTGATTAAAATTTCAAAAAAACTCCCAATGAAATGCATATTCTCTCTCTTCAAAGTATGTATGCACCAAGTTTGACAGCTCTATGTCAGATGGCTTGGCCTATAGAACACATTCATCTTTATTATAACACATACACACATTCATCTTTATTATAACACATATACACATTCATCTTTATTATAACACATACACACATTCATCTCTATTATAACACATACACATAATCATCTTTATTATAACACATATACGCATTCATCTTTATTATAACA
>JAPMOQ010019931.1:0-24797 GCA_026543055.1 Argiope trifasciata | reverse complement strand
ACATTCATCTTTATTATAACGCATACATATAATCATCTTTATTATAATTTCATCAAAAGACAAAAAATACTTTAGAAACATATCAAATTGTTCACCAAAAATTAGGAGGGAAAAATCCTACTTAAAATTTTTCAAAACATAGATGAAATAAGCCAATTTATTGTTTTACATTACTTGTAATCAATGTTCAAATTTAGTCACTATTTATTCCAATTAATGAACGCTGACCCTAGTGAGTATTTATTTTTCAGTTAATTTTAATCTTTGTACCATCAAATTTTTTGTACAAATGTTTATCAATACTGAAATACAGTACAGTATTAAGAATTGGAAAATAATTTTTATTTTAAAAAGTCAACAAAATAATTTCTTTTATCCAAGATTCAGTATTATGTATGAAAAATGCCAAAAAAGTATGAAGAGTAAAAACAAACATGTATACTATTCAGAATTTCAGTTTTTATTATAAACTTTTAAAAACAGATTATTTTATTTATTAAAAATACATAAAACTTCTAATTAGTATGTAGCCTAATTAATCAGAATAGCTTTTTTTAAAACATTAAAATATATTTTCAATTTATATCTTTTATAATAAAATAATATAGCATTAGAATAGCCTTAGAAATAAAGAAATTGTCATGAAAAGAGGGCATTTTTTTTATTTGTCCCCTTTAAATGAAATAGAAATCATGATGATTTATTTACATTAAGCATTTTAGCACTAAGTTAAAATAATAATGTAATGAAACCAACAGCTTTTTGAATGAATGTATTATTGTATTGCAATGTATTATTTACAATCATGATTCCATTTAAGGCTGTTAATCAAAACTGATAAAATTCTTTACTTCTAATGTAAATCAGCTAGTTCCTTGTTATTAGTCTAAAATGAACACAGAAATAAGTAATAGTTAATTTTTTCTGTTTTTTAATATATCACTAAAATAATTTTATTATCTAAATACAGATGCAAATTTCTGACTCGACAGCTGCTGAGCTAAAAAAGGGATGCAGATAAATAGATAAAAAATGTTATTAGCCACATCAAATCATAAATTTGAAAAAAGGAAAAAAATACAAATTGAAGAAGTATTAAAATATTAGAAAAATATCTTACTTATATACTTATTCAAAGTAATCGATTAAGTTACTATAAGTTTTGTTACATTCATTTTATTATTGCAGTATTTATTAATATCAAGCTAAGAAGTTGATGTTTTTGAAAGAGGATGCTATGTCATAGTTAACTATAAGTCAACTATAACTATAACTATACTAGTCATAACTATAAGTCATAGTTAACAAACAAATGAAAACATAAGCATTTTCACAATATTATTTAAATAAAAAGGTCTAAAATATATCATTAACCTGAATTTCATATTAAAATTTTTGGAAATTTAAAACTGAATTGAAAAGAGGGTTGTACAGCATAGGATTGAATGATTCCTGTCATTTTCTAGGTATAATAAATCTCTATCTCTAATTTATCATAATTTGATATTGAATACTTCAAATAATATAGCTTTTATCAAATTGCTACATGGCATGTTATTTCCAACTAATTAAGAAAATAATAATACATAAAACTATAAAAAATCATAGTAAAAGAATCATTAAAACAATACGAACAGAACATTTCTACAGATTTTTACACACATAAAGTATAAAATATTTTATAAGCAAAAAAAAAAAAAAAAAAAAAAGGAAAATTAAAAATGTATTTACTAAGCAGAATATTTTTAAAATTTCATTGACAAAAAATTACTTTAAATCTATTCAGTAAAATATTTCTTAAATATGAACATTTTTAAAAATAAGAATATATAAAAATAAAAAATAAATTCCGAGAAATATTTCTTTACACTAACAATATTCACCAATTCTGTAAACTTCTGTTTAAAGGATATTTTCTGATGAAGGAATAAAATCAAGAATAATAAAGAATAAAAATCTCTCAATAACTTTATGCTTCTTCAATTTCCAGAAATAAAGAAAATGATTCTTTACTGAGTTTTATTGAAATTTCAATTCTGCACATATACTGCCACAAGTCAAAATTTGCTATATTAACTTATATATTTTTAAACGCAATATTTTCAGAGATATCTCTATTAATATCTGATTTTTATATGTACATTATATAAATGAGCAGAATAAAATACTATAAATACAGATACTTTTACATACCATACTCGCTTTTAAATACAAAGAGTACTTTAAAAGAGATGCATGTTTTAAATTTTTTAATTATCCAATAAAAAGAAATAATTCTGCTTAAAACCACTATCATGTAGTTTAAATTAAATACTTCATCATAAAGGAAATACAATCTTACTTCCATTGCAAACAATATTTTTAATAAAAAATTTTACAAATTAGCATATTTAAAATCTTTATACAATTAAAAATATCTAATAATTAGATAAATGCTATAACAATAGATAACACATAATAAGGAAAAAAAAAGGGGAAAAAGATGGAAAGAGAAAAAAAAGAAAAGAAATAGAATTTAAGATGAACAATATCAAGGCAAATAAGTAAGCCAAATTTATTGAAAAGTTGCTTTTTATTATTTACCTCTGTTTTTATAGTTCCTTGTAAAATTTTCCAACTAGAAAGCTTTGAATTGGCTTGAGCTCTCTGTTTAACAACTTCAGTTGGAACTCTAACTACACACGAAGCCTGGAAAAAGAGCATGAGGATTATATTATAAATTTACAATAAGAGCACTTTTTTTCAAATCCTGCAACTAATTTTTAAGAGCTTTAAACTACATATTGAAACACATTATTGTCAGTAACAGCACAAATTCATGAAACAGGAAAAGATACCTAGCAGGTCATTATGTTCATTAAATAAGACACATTGTGCACCATTATGTTTAATACAATAAATATATTCCCTGTATTATTATGCTTAATAAATATGATCCTAATGTATTTGGAAATTACTGATGTGTGATATCTGATATTATATGAAATGGAATTCTACTTTTAAAATTAAAACTGTCTTCAGACATAATTCTACGAATTGAATATTACATTAAATATTAGAATTCTCCATTTAAAATTAAACTTTTTAACACTATTAAACCATGCAATGCAAAGAGGTCATTTTTATATATACTTTTATATATGTTCAATCTGAGTTATCACAAGCAAACAAGTCACTCTGTAAAATTTCAAACATTTTTTTAAATTGAAATTTAATTTCTTAAATTTCAAGTACAGTGAAACGTCCAAAAATTGTATTTATTATTTTTATAATGGTAAATTGTGATTTAACTGAATCCATTTTTCACAACAGAAAAAAAAAATGTTAAAATGCTAACATATTACAAAGCATTTTTCTTTCGTTCTTAGCTTGCAAATAAATTTTTTTAATGGAAATAAAAGATAATACTTTTAATTCAATGAATAAAATAAATTAACAACAAAAGTAGTATACGAACCACTTCTCCACAAGATGCAGCTAACATATGGACAAAACTTTGATATTTTTGTGAAATGGAATGAGAGCATGTGGATTTGATCATCTCATAAGTACAAAAGAATACAGCAGCTACAAGGAAAGAAAGACTCTAGAATACAAATACAAAGTATTTCAATAAAACTATAGATAATTATTTCCATAATAAATAATAATCTTAATATCAAAAAGTCAAATTTAAAAAAAATTCTAAAGTAGAAATTTTTTAGAACTCTAACAAGCATGGTCATTTTCTTCCTTTAATCCCCCTCCCACTTTTTTATTGAAACAAGCATTGAAGTAAAAATTTTATATATGTACTCTGATCTAAAAACTAAACATGTTTCAATCAAAGAGTCAAAATCAATAAACTTCCAAGCTATATTATTATTAGAATGTTTTTCTTTTTCTCACAGTTATTTGAAAAATTATAAATTTCTAATTGCAAATTCATATTTTTATGGACAAAAATATAAAATATGTAAAATTTCAGAAACCATATAATTTATTCATATTATGATTAACTGCTAAAGATATATTTTTAATTTGATTTTAAGTTTTCATTGCAACATTTAATTATAGGTAATAACTTTCATAAAAATTTCAAAATCACTATCAAAAAATTTATACTGTCTAGCAAGATAAGAATCAAATTACAATATTTTAAAATTCTGGTACTTCTTAAAGTTTAAAATATGTTCCTGATGCAAATCTTTTTTATAAACCCGATCAAAAAGAAAAAGGACCAGTATTGTAACTTTAGAAATCATACTAAAAAGCTTTGAATCAATTATATCTTACTGTATTTCCTCATAAAGATGAGAATCCATTAAAAATATGCTTTAAAATTGTATATTATTAATATTTTTTTTTCACTGAAAAATTAGCTTTTAGAACTAAAATACTAGTTTTCAGTTTAAATGATATGGTTCCAGAATAATTGTCACATGTCCTGTAGAACATCAATAAAGACTAAAAATAAGTTAACAATAATACTAGAAACTCAAAGTAAGATCTAAGATTTATTACTCCATGTAAACAAACATACCTATTTTTATCTACAGGCAAATCTTCCATATATTTTGGGCATGGTTTATCAATACAATGAAATATGACTGAAATAAAATATAATGAAAAAATTATTTACATCCAGGTGAGGATCCAACAGCAACAGAGCCAATGCCAGAATAAATATTACGAAGTCCACCAGCTTTCCAGAATCCTTGGGAGCTTTGCAAACGTGTTTTGATCGTATCTAATGGAAAAAGAGAAAGATCCACAGACAGACCAGCTATTGCCCCAGCCTAGAACGCAAACATCATTAGAATATAAACTATGAATACATAGATTCAGTTCGATCTAAAAATTAAGAAGAAAATAATCCCTGTTCTTTCTAAGTATTGAATAAATTAACAACACATAAATAATTTTTTTTCATAAATATGTAATTTTAAATAACTTATTTAACTATCCAGTACACTTTCAGCTATTCACATGTGGATTATCTGTAGTTTATTACAGTGAAATTTAATTTAATTAAAATATTTCAATCATATTCTTTAAAAGAAAAAGCAGAAATAAATAATTGATTATTTTTGCAAAAACATAAATCAAAAGATTTGTATGCATAGAAATCTGTTATTTATTAAACTATAAATAAGTAGTGTTTTACTGTAAATAAAAATCGTTTCAAAGCATTTTGCTGTTAATTTGAGTAATTCATTAGAGAGTTAGTTACTAATCTGCAGACTAGATTATCCCCAACACCAAATTCCATAGATAATTAAAAATTTACTATAATTATATATATATATATATATATATATATATATATTAAATATTCGCTTTCATATTTCATCAATTTCCTTGTTTAACAACAATGATTTTATTCATTTCTCAGCATTCTAAAGTTCCTCAAAAATTTCTAAATCTGAACATAAACAATTTAGATATTCTTTTGAAATCAATGAAACAGTGAAGCAGTAGAAAGTAAAGTTAAAAGGTAGGAAAGTAAAATAAGCAGTAGAAAGTAAAGTTAACATAGGGCAATTTTAGTCTACTGTCTGAATATAAAAATGTTAGAACATTTCTCTCTCATTTAATATTTACATCTCCTTTTGAAGCAATATGAGGGCTATTTTTGATTTTATAATTCATAACTACAGTCATATGAAGATCTAATATTTATAAATACAAAGAGAAGAATAAATCATATTTTTATGATCAAAGTTATCTGCCCTTAAAATGCCATTATTTGAGATTTAAATGAAAATGTACATAAATTTTAATTTTAGTTTATCAAATTTAAAAAATGAGATAGTTACAGGATTAAATAATTTCTTTAGCATGAATTGAGTTCAAACTAAATTCCTCCAGAACAAAACACCAGATCAAAGACAAACCAGAGTAGGCTGGTACTCTTAATAATAATTTGTAATGAATTTTTTTTAAATACATTATTGATAAATATAAAAAGTAAGCAAAAACAAAACATGTCAGCTAAAGATATGATCATGAAAAATGAGTTAGTGTACTTAGAATTTTTAATGTTAGAACAAGGAAAAAGAAATAAAATTAATTGAACCACAATGTAAATGAAAAATATATTCAAATAAAAACATACGGAATTAAAAATTTAAATCTCAGCAAAATTCCAATTTTTAAAAATTTTCTCATCAAGAAGAAAAGTTTTTATTGAAAAAATTATTGGGATACACTTTAAAATTATATCCTAATGCATTCAGAATGGAACATATTCAAAATATGCTTAACATATTGACTGTTGAATTTCTTTTAAAGGAATTTATATGAGCTTGATGGCCAATGGAGACCCCCGTGTTAGTCAATTAGTTAGCATTAATTTTTCTTGTGATTATCTACTATAATGGCTGTTCTAATATATATACAACTTGGCATCAATTAAAAATAATATCATGATTAATTAAATAGAATCTAATTAATTTATAATGGAGTGTCTGAAAATGATAGTTTAAATACCAAAAGAAAAAGCTTTTAAAATAAATTAAGAATAATAGAGATACTTTTTTTGTTATGTTTTTTAAAATAACAAAAATGGATACTGATCTGACAAAGAAATATTAAGATGTATAATATCCATTCTCCAATGCTGCACATTAATTACATATCTGCCAAGCAATATTTATTTTTTATAGTTTTCTTTTTCATTTTTTCAATAATATATATCAACTGAAAATAATATTTTTATTCTTCAGAAGTTTATTCTTCTTTGGAACACCAAATTATTTCCAAGCAACAAAAAATAAGTATCGGAAAGACTGAACTTCAATATGCAGTGTTGCTCCCCGCCCTCACCTTTTGTAAAATCATAATTAAAAATCATATCCTATGGTTCCTCTTAAGTTATAAGCAAAAGCTAACTATATTACAAATGTGGAACCAAATCCAAGAAAGCGGTATGGAAGTCTCAAGCCCTAAAAAGTAGACCAACTCTGAGCCACTTCTGCAGGTCATTATAGTCACATCGCAGTATTCAGTTATTAAAAATGTTTTTGAATGAGTCTGTAAAATTCTATTTTTAATTTTTAGGACAGAAACTTATAGAGATAAACTTAAAAGGCAAAACTTTATCCAAATGTAAAATTTGATCCAAATAATTTTGAGCCATTTCCAAGATATGCAAAATAAATTTATATAAATATATACATACAAGAATTGTTTGTTTAAATTTAGAAAATAAAGAGTATATTTTATACTAGTCACCTTTGGTGACCAGTTAGTTCTTCAGGAATATTGATTGTATTTATTTTCTATAATAAATAATCAAGGAATACTCCTAATGGAATAAATAATAATAATGTGATGTATATTTAATGACAGCACAATCCATTAAATATGCAAAAAATTGGCTAATTTATCTTCTAAATACATACTGTCACCTACAATGCTATAATTTCATCTTCTGAATCCTCATATGAATGGCATAGAAAAACAAACAGAATAATTTTTTCTTCAGGTCACAAAAATGGAAGCAAGTCATGCAATTAAATATTTATGAATCAATAAAAACAATTTGAATTTCAATGCAATAATAGTACGTATTGCAGAATATTACACACGCACACACAAAATTCTTATAGAAATGCTGAAAAATATTATTCTACACCTAAGCTTATCTAATAATAAAAAATAAAACAGGATAGTTAACTGCACAATTTTTTTTAATAGTACAAAAAACTATTATTTTTTAGCTGAACAAAAATTATTTTTAAATTGAACAAAAATTATAACTTCTGAAACAATACTGTTTTCAGAAATTATCCTAAAAAAAACACCAGCATTTTGTACAGTTTTTTAATGAATTAAAAAATATTCAAATATGCATATTTAGAAGTTCCCAAACTATATTTTTTAAAATTAGGTTGTTTAGGTAGGTTAAAATTAGGTAGGTAATCTAAGTGTTAAATCTTAATCTTAAATTAAGATAAATATATTTTATTCCCACCCCAAATCATATATTCTAATTCGTTATTAATAGAAATAACCCATATTTTAAAATTTTTACTATCTTTTGATCAGTATATAAGAAATTTCAAAATTGTAACTAACAGAATTTATAGTAAACATTTGCATTCCGATTAGGCATGACATATGTGAGCTGAACTACAAGCATAACTTAACAAGAACATCGAACAAGAAACTATACTAAGAGATAATTCATTTTATTATTATTTTAGATTAATTATTCACGTTTGAATCCATGCAATAATATTGGGATGTCAAAATGGTTGATGGAAATTTCGAACTATAAGCAGACATAAAAATAATTAATGTTTCTGAGGTACAATCTATGTGGCTGGTAATTCTCAACTTTTTTATCATTTAAAACAACCTAAGAATTAAGTACTCTCTCTAAATATCATTCAAGACAATTATTCAAATATTTTTTTTAAATCCAAGTTATTTGGTATGTGAGTTTTGTTTTGTTGACTTTTTTAACTTCCGATGGCTGCATGTTAAAACCTGTTAATTATAAAAATGATTTTTTTTATTAAAATTTCTTTAAAAAAAGTTCAGCAACGAAAACTTTATACCATTAAAGTAATAGCAAAGCGTGGTTCTTCAGAATTCAAATTTTCCATTTGTAAACAAAAGCACGCTGAAAAACAAAAATTCGATCACGGTTTCAAAATTCGCTCTTGGAACGAAACGAAAAATTAGGTACGTGGCTGACCAGATAGAAATTATAAAAACTTTGAGGTTGACTTACGATTGATAAATTTTCTCTTAATTTATGTTTATCATTTGAATGAAATATTATGAGACATTTAACAAATCTTATAGCCTCTATTTTTTAAAATAAATAACTTTTATAATTACAAGAAATGGACTTTTGTTATTATGACAATTGGCAACGAATGAATTACCGGGCTTTCTCGCGAGAAAACTTTTAGGAACTGGAATTCGCCGGTTCCTTGTCACCTTTGTTGCATTGTTATTAGCTTGGGTTCGAGAAAAAAAAGGCAACAATTTTCAGTTATTATAAATATTATTTCTGAATTACTATGCGTAGCAAAAAAGGAGCTAAGAGCAAAATGGCCAATTCTGAGGAAGTTCTTACTGAAAATAACTCCGATGAAGTACAAGTAAAAGGAAAATTAGATGAAAAGTCTGAAAGTTCGAAAAAGCGTAACGTTAAAGACGCCGAATCGGGTTCCGATGTTGATGATGTGAAGCATGAAGGAAGTGATGAAGAGGAAAAAAATTCATCCGATGAAGATATGAAAATTGATGAGAAAAAAGCTAAAAAACCTGCAAACAAAAAAGAAAAAGGCGAAAAGAAAGCTGCAGCTGAAAATTCCGCCTCGGACGCCGAGTCCAAAGATGGTGACATCAAATCAGAAGATGACGCTGATGAGGAGAAACCACCTAAAAAGAATGATAAAAAAGCAGCTAAAGGCAAAGGAAAGGAAAAGGCATCAACTCCAGCCAGACGAGGTGGTAGGGCTAAAGGTACTCCTAAATATAAAGAAGATTCAGGGTCAGATGATGATGTTAAAGAAGTTGATGCTGATTCTGAAGAGGAAAAACCAGCAAAGAAGAGAGGTAGAAAAGCACCACCTAAACCAAAAGCTGCACCTTCAAGAAGAGCAGGAAGGCAAAAAACATCTGCCAAATATGCAGAAGATTCTGGATCAGATGAGAAAGATGGAGATGCTGGTTCAGATTCTGAGGAGGAACCATCTAAGAAAAAAGGCAAAAAAACAGCTGCCAAGGAAAAAACAACTCCTGTTAGACGTGGTGGTCGTGCTAAACCTCCTGCTAAATACACTGAAGATTCTGAATCAGAAGAACCCGCTGCATCATCAGATGTGGAAGAAGAGGATTATGAACCAGAAAAGAAGGTTGCTAAGAAGAAAGGTGCTGCTGCTGCCAAGAATGGAGTGGTGAATAAAGCAAAATCTGCTCCTGCTAAGCGTGGAAGAAAGCCTAAAACCCCTGCCAAGAAAGCAGAAAGTTCTGCATCTGAAGACAAAGAAGATGAAGACGAGGAGGAGGAAGAAGAAGAAGCCCCACGAAAAAAGCCGAAAGTTGGATCAAAAGATGATGACAAACAGGATGATTCTGCAAAGGTTGATAAAGAAGCTAAAGTTGTCTTGGAGCACTGCACATCGTGACAAGTTTTCCGTAGAAAAGCCGTTGCTCTGAAGGAAGACATAGAGCAGGCTTTTAAACTGGTGAATGTCTCTGTGAATCCTAAAAAGAACCCTCGAGGTAGTTTTGAATGCATTTTGATTAAAGAAGATGGAAGTTCCCTTGTTTTATGGAGTGGTTTAAAGAAAGGACCACCTCGCAAACTCAAGTTCCCAGAGCACGAGCATATCATCAAGATGTTAAAAGAAAAACTTTAACTCATTTTCATTCATCAATTAGTTTAGCATGCACTTTTTTTAATCATACAATATCATAAGATGAAAGAATGTTTTACTGGCAAGGTTTAAATTTTGTGTACTCAAATAAAAAATTCTTGATTTAAAATTAATATTTTAAAGTTTTGTACTTAAAAGATTTTTATTTCATCATAATAGTTTTGTGATGCTTTTAACAGATTAAAAGAAAACTTATTAATTTTTTTGCCATCCATTGCTATTTCAAAATTTTGAGAATCAAGTTTTAAAAATTACTTATTGTTCATTTTTATTTATTTTCAAAAAAATTTTATGTAATTTACTACATTGTGTTTACATGACATTATTTCATTTATGTAGTCTTTAATTGCATTTTTTATTATTAATTATTTTGTTGTAATTTTTTTTTTTCTTGGGCATATACATTCTGATTCATTTGCATACTTTAATATGATTTATATTTATCCATTGTATAAAAAACAATTTTCTTTTACTTATAGAATATGATTGGAAGTTATCTAAATCTTGATTTCTTCCTTGATGCTGACTATAGTAACTGTTAATTTAAGTTATTGCAGTGGATAAAGAAAATCATTTTTATTTTTTCTTGTATTTTATTAATGTATGTCTTGGAAGTTTCTTTTCATTGATCTGTCTTGATATGGATTTTAATTTTAGAATGAAATTGAACTTTTAAAATGTGGAACTAAATTTTTCTAATTATTCAAATGTAACTGAAAAACATGTTCATAGTGTTAACAAATAAAGTACATTTCATCACAATTTGTGTGTGAATATTTTACAAGATTTAAAATCTTTTATAATTATCCTTACAAGCAAAAAATTTTTCTCGATAAAAAGATTAGTGGAATTGATGGAAATAGAAAATTAAGATATAGTTCAATTGAATGGAATTAAGGTATGGTTTAATAAATGAGTTTTTATACAATTAACTTTTTAGATAAATTTATCTTATTTTACTAATTCAATAAAAAATACTTTAATAGAGAATGAAGTAATAAAAGTTATCTTGTAATGAAGTTAATAAATTCCAATAAATATTATATTAAGGATGAAAGTTTCAAAAAATTGCATCTTAAAGTTTATTTGATATTGTTTTGTATTAAAGTTATTTTAAAGATATTACTTAATCTGAAAGTGGCTAAAATGCATCGTTGTAAAAGCTTTTGAGTTTATATAATAGTTTTTATTTAGAATGATCTATTAGCATTGAAATAAGTCTCCTTTCCATTTAGGCCTACTTTTTTTTCCCCTTCCATGAACTAATTTTTATCAATTTTGAGAAATACATAAGTAACCATTTGGAGTACTTTTGAGACTAGGCGAGAAAGATTGCATCAAATATTTTTTTTACATAATCACATTTAATTTAAGTGGCTTTGTTATATTTTTAATGAAATGTTAAGATTCTATTAACATCTTTTTATCTACAATAAAAAAAAATTCTACAGGTAAGAATAACAGGACTCACTCAAATCTGGGAAAAAAATTCCCTGTATATATATCCAAAAAATGAGGAAGTGTGCAAATAGCACTTGTATTACTTATAATGGGATATGGTTTGATGGAGTGGGAAATGAAATAATTTAGCATTATTGCAAAATATTAAAAGGTTTTTATATTTGTATACAAGGGAGAAGAATTTATTTTCTAACACTTAGCAAAACAAAATTTATATATTAAGGGAGTTTTCAGTTATAAATCGCATTAATTTAAGGATTTGGGTGAAATAAAAACATGGAATGTTTTTATCTTGACACAAAAAAAAAAAATTTAATGATTACTTAATAAAGACTTATCAATGTTATCTGGCAAGATTGCTTTTTTTTTTGATAAACCTATTCAGCTAAATCATAAGATTGGAACAACTTTGATATACACCCCCAAATTGGAAATTTGGCGACTTTTTTTTCTCACCAAGATGGATTTTCGCGAAACACAAATAATTAATCCTACCTAAAAAGTCCGTAGGGAGTGCCAGATTTGGCGTGTAATTTTTGGGGGTGTATATCAAAGTTGTTCCATAAGATTTCTTTTATCCATCCATTTCATATTAAATACAAATTTTGAGTTACTCATTGTTTTTAAAATTAATCTATTTGAAATAATCTCAGTTTCCCAAATAAAACATTAAGAAACTCAAATATTGTAGACTTAACATCCATTGTGTTGCTTCCATAAATTGAATGTTTCTGCCAGAGAAATGTATTATATTCTTTCACTTACAGAAGTCTTATGCAAGCTCATTAGCTGCAGTTTAGGAATCGAAAGAAAATAACTGCCCTAGCAAATCAAAATGGACTGATCTAAACAGGAATAGAAAATAGTTTCCTGCTTTACAGAATTGCATGATATTTTTTTGTTTTTGGAAGTTATGATTATGATCTTTTATTCTTGCAGTCTTCAATATTTTATAGATTGAAAAAAAAAAAAATAGCAAAGAAACTTTAAATTCCTTGTTTTTATGCAAATTTTCAAATTTCCCTGTTGTTTTTTTAAGATGATTATCAAACTCCCTGTATTTTCTGGGTTCTTTCAGAAGGCTTTATGAACTTTTTCTTCACTTCTTGAACTTTAAATTAGTCATTTTATAAATAATGAAGTGAAATTGCATTTGTAACTTCAATTAAATTTTGTTTCATAATTATTATATAACTTTTAATTTACATGAGTATACTAATTTTAATTTAAATGTTTTTTACATTATATTCCTTAATCTGTAAATTAATATGATTTATAATTCTTCTTAAATTTCAATTGTTTGTATTAAAATGTTTTTCTTTTACCTGAAACTTTGCCTCATACTAATTCTAATTTATGTTTGGTTTTCTTTACTTTTAAGAAAACCATTTGCCATTTAAAATATTTTAATAATTCTTTTCATGATAATCCAAAAGTAAGGTAGGAAATTCACTAGCTTGATCAATGCTTATGTACATGTACAATGTACATGTATTACATTCAGTGTAAAAATAAAATCATGTATGTTCAATTAAATTTAAACAACACCAAATTCTTTTATCTAGCATGTTTTTGTACAATCTCTAAAAGCATAGGTATTTCCCATTTTGATGTATATATATTTATAAACCTCATCAAGGAGCAAGTTCATGATGAATTAACCTACATCTGCACCTTTTTAAAATCCATCAGAATTCTTTGATAACTTATAGTATACAACCATACGCTTTTTGATCAAAATTATTGGCTGTTAGAGGATTAAAATTAAACAATCAGTCTTGAAGAGTTTTTATTAGTAATAATTTTACTATTACTGCCTTTTGCTAGTTGATACATATTTAAATGCATATTCTAACACAACTATCTTTAGGAAATTTCATGACTGAAACTGGCCTTTTAACATTTTCAAAATGATTTAATATTGTTTGTTTCTTTTCTCTATCATTTTCAATTAATCTGTAATTTATTTACATGAACATAATCAAATCTCTTTATTTATAATTAGGATTGTAAATCTTTTATATAACCTTGCATGGTAAAAAATATTTTACCTCGATCATCTTTTTCTTAAATCATATAGCATCATTAAGATAAATTTTTTAAAATAACGTATTCTTAAATATTCACTTAATAGCTCAGAAAAATAATAACTTTTATACTTACTGGAAAATTCTTTTTAAATAAATCTGAAGCAAGAAAATTAGGTTTGTTATAAACTAATTTTACTTACAATATGCTACTTAGACAGTAATAATTCAAATCTATTGTAACTTAACTGCATTACATCTAAAATGTATTTTTTTTTTAAATACAGTCATATTTTTTATCAATTTACAACTGATTACTATAAATGATTTATTTCAAATAAATGACTTGCCTTGGTAAATGCTTTTATTTGTTTCAAGCTTTAATGTTAATGCAATAGTTTTAAGCAGATTTAAAAAAATTATATGAATATTTGACTTTATTTTGTGTAATATGAAAGAGCATTTTTCTTTAGATGTTTAAAACAGTTTCAGATTCAAAAAACATGTCATTTATATGTATATATATATATTTATTAACATGATATTGAACTTAATTATATGAAAAGATGAAGTGCTAAAGCTAAGAGTGGGAAAAATAAATCCATAATAACTCTTGGCTTTTTTCTAAATCATTAATTATCATATTGCTTTACTTTGATTTAATGGAAATTTCTCTAATTGTATTATAGTTTAAAGTATTTGTAATTTTCTCTAAATTTGTTTGGTAATTTTTAGTTTATTTCATTTGATTACTTCCTTTAATTTTTTCGACTTACACGATATGCAGATGTAGCTTACTCTCTGAATATCCAATCATTTTGGTCTAACAGCTTTAAGGTCCCAAAAATTAGTTTTCAAACTCACTAAATTGTTTGCATTTAATCAAATCTTAATGGAGGCATGGGAGGAAACTTTGATGAAAGTATACATATGAAGATGAATTGTACATGAAAAACAAATTTAATTACTTTAAAAAATGAAGCTCCATGAAAAAAATGTATACATTGCATAACATTTAAATTTTCTTCATGTTGACTACATTTCAAAAAGAATTTAAATAAATATATAGATATGAATGTCAGACTTTTTTTTTAAAATGTATATTCTTATCTATTGATTTCACAATGTCCAATATGACATTTTAAACTTTTGTCCTCAACTTTTTTTTAAGTAAATTTACAAAAGAATGAATTTTGAAAAAGTTTCTGATCATGTATATTGATTTCTCAAACCTTAAAAACCATTAAGAAAATAAATAGTTTTGATATATTATTTTCTCAACAATGATTAATGGTACACTTGCAATCTAGAGAAATAACTGCTCCTTTCATCCTCTTTATTTATCTAATTTTATGCTAAGAAAAATGCAACTAAGAGTGTGTAAAATTTTTAAAATGTAATTAATGTTATTTTACCTATTATCATAAAATTATTCACAAATGTTCAACTTATTATTATTTTTTTTTTTTTTTTTCATTCTGTGTTATCACACTATTAAAATCTCAGCTTTCTATTGATGAATTGATATTTCTATTTTCCACATTTTAACAGTGAACTTTGAAAATGTTGCTAATTACAGTTTATCATGAACTAAATAAGGCTCCAATTATATTTTTCCTCAGCAATCTATAAATTAAATAATTCAATTTTTTCTTCTTTTTAATACACTGCCTAGTTAAATATTAAATCTAAAGAAATTTCAAAATTATATGTAGCAAAGAAGAAAATTTAAATTCAAATTTAATAAATTTAAAATTAACTAACAGAAAGTTATATGTATATTTTTATATCACTTTTATTTTGTTTTTTAGCTTGAAATGAAACAGTATCCTACACAAATTGATGAATTATCAAATTAAATAAGAATAGTTGGTGGTTAATAGTTCATTTGATGAAAATTCAATAATTGTAATATATATTTGAAAGAAATTGTATAACTACACTCAATCAAAATGAGGAAACTAGACTAATATGTACTTCTAAGTTGGAATAGTAGCAATTCACTATTGCAATATTTTCATCCCTCAAAATATGTCAATTTTTCTCAAAGGATTTTTGTTTCTCCTAGTGTTTTATACCATTAGAATTTTTTATTCAAATTTTCTAAAGAGAGATTATATAAGAGTGTAAACATATTTCCTGTGAAAGATGTCATCATACTAAATCTGAGTGAATAAATTATTCCTCCATAGGCTTTATATTAATTAAAATTATTCTCTAATAAGTAATTATTTTCTATTCATTTATAATGAACATATTGTTAATGGATGGTATTTCATTTTTAACATTCTTAAGTGCTCATATCAAAGAAATTAATTCCTTGTTTTGTACTTTTTGAGTTTTTGACTAAAATTTACAAGCACTAAATTATTATTATTTTAATTTTATAAAGAAAGATGAATTAGAATTTCTCATTAATTGGTATTTGACAGTATAATCATTTTCAGTTTATCTAGATTTTATTATATAAAACTAGATGATAAATTTACTATCTAGTTTTATAGATAATAAATAAATATATACCAGAAAATTTATTTACATATAGATGTTTTACTTTCATGAAAAACAGACTACCTTAGCAAGAAATGAGCAAGATATTTTATATGAAAATTAAATTCCAAAGGTAACATTTTAAAGAAACTAAAATTCATTAATGAATTCAAAACTTCCCTTTGTTTATCTATAGAAATCCTTTATTGTATTCTGTGACTGAATTTCTTCATCTTTTGTTAAAATAATCTCTAGTTCCTTGTAGATAAATAAAATTTTGACATAATAGAATTTGAATAAATTGAATTTTTGACTCTTTCCAGTAATTTTATTCTTGCTGAAATAAATGCAATATATTCCTCTAAAAGGATTTTTTTTTATGATGAGTTTTTGATTACTTCCTTGTAATGCATAGTGAAAAAGAACAAATGAATATATTCATGAGAAAGTCAGTTGATTATCTTTAATGGTAGTGACTTTTTCATCATTAAAATTTTAATAACTGAATTTAACTTATATAAGCATATTAAGAAAGATTAACTTCCACTATTTGCTTTGTTTAAACAAAATTATATATATATATTTCAGAAAAAAGTTGCTGTAATTGATTTACTGCATTTTTTTCTTCTGAAAATATAATTTTGTAAATTATATCTTAACTTTATTATTTTTCACAGACATGCAAAATTTTTTCTGTTATTTGAATAAATTATAATAAATATGGGAGGGGAGGGGTTATTAATAATTAAAATCAAAAATAATACACTGAAAAAAAGACAAATTAATCAATGAAACAATATTTTTCCTTGAAATAAATCCGACTTTGCAAGTAAAACATTTGCATTATACAATTGTTGTTCTTCTTTTGTATTTCTTAAAAAAAAAAAAAAAAAAAAAAAAAAACTAGAATCAAATTTTAGTGTACATAAAATTTTTCAGAATGTTAAAAAACGTTCTTATTGACTTTTAAACAATAGTGTAAAAAAATTAATTAATTCCATTTTCAGAAATAAATATATTTTTGCTTTCAAATTAGATTTCAAATATATATATATTTTTATAATATTGTCAACAATCTTTGCAAGGGCTAGTTTAGCCATACTACATCAAACTTTAAATTATGATAACTGATCAAGCAAGAATATTATATTATATTTTTACTTTATCTGTATATTTGATAATAATATATTTTTTTCTAAATCATAAAAAATTGGGCAGAAAAATCAAAGAATGAATTAAGGAGCATAAATATATAATATTTTTGAATGCTGCTAGGAGTACTTAATAAGTGATTTTTATGAAATAAAATCAACTGCATGAGCCCCAAATTTCACAGAAGTTGATCACGCAATTAATTACTCATGAAAGTTTATTTCCATGTAAAATTTTGAGTAGTTGTTTTAAAGATATATTAAAATATCTGCACATTCTTGACATGCTTTAAATTGAATAATTTTTTTAATTATTTTCTTCAATCACAATAAAATATTTTATTTCCTTGACTTATAAATAATATTTAAAATCCATATTTATAAATAAAATCTATATGTTGTTGCTATTTGATATAAAATACATAATTATTTATAAAATTATTAACTTCTCAAACAAGCAAACAATTCTAATAATAAAAAAAGACAAATTTTCTTCTATGTTCCTTTTGATACTAGTAAATAATATTCCTACAATTTTATTGATAGTCCCATGCCTACCTTAGACTTTGAGGACTTTACTTTTCAAAATAATCTACGATTTGTTTTTTGTTTTGTTTTTAAATCTTCACAGAATCTTCTCATGTGAGTAAATATAGAAATTATATTAAAATTATTAGCAAATGATTTTAGTTCCTACATGAAGCCATTTTATTTCTAAGATATTTTATCAAAAATTAACAGAAAGATATAACATTGTAGAATTACAGAAATAAATACATTATAAATACAGAATTACCTTCTACTGTCACTGCCAATATATTTTACACCAAAACAAATATTTTATATCAAGTTATACAGAATTTTTTTTATCATTAGATGTATCTCCATAGCATTCTTAAAGCGAGTAAAATGCTGCAATGCACATTGATAGTAAACTTGGTAATTAAATGTTATTCATAGTAAATTATCATATAATTTAATTCCAAAAATTGCAAGGAGCTTGATCTAGGATTATATATATATATTCAGTTTAAACCAATATCAGAATAATTTTATTTTGCTTTAATTCTCCAAAGAAATTTCTTATTTTTAAGATATACATAAATAAGCTGCTTAACAGTGCTTTTTAAATTTATATAAATTTCATTAGCTTAAATAAAACTAAATAGAAACCCTTGCTCTAAATCTAATCAAATGTTTATAATAATCGGAGCCTTTTTTTTCCCCTCATTACTTATTTCCCGAATTTTTCTCTATTCTGTAATAAAAATGCTGTACAGTATATGTACAACGGATTTATGTATCAATGTCCATTCAAATATTATTATATTTATATAAATATCAAAACTTTTTAATAAAGTAAGTGAATCACATCTGTTAGAATTTTTTTTTAATTAATTAAGCATCACAATTCTTTATTTTTAAAGACATTTTATATTCTAATGAAGTAAGTGAAATAGTACCTATTAAAAGAACAGTTTTCTAAATATAATTTAGAAATTTTTCATCAAAAATTTGCTAATATTTAAGGAATTGATGATATAAATAATTTTCAGAAGATTTGAATTACATAAACTGTGATGTTAATTTGTAACAGATGGTTAATACTAATTTGTATTCACAGAAACTGCATTGCAATCATGTTGAACAGAAATAACATTATGAAATAAGCAAATACCTCCTGATCCTGTAGAAAACTTACTTTACAGTATAAAGAGTAAATTTAGAAACTACTATCATTTGAATTAAAAGGGCTTAAATTTCATCAACATATAAAAATCAAACCTGTTTAAATTTCAGAACTTCACTTAAATTATTTTTGCATGATTCCAAATTTGTCCACAAATTAGAAAGACCTACCTCTCCTGAAAAAAAAGCCAAATTTCTTGATAGTTAATTAATTAAATCAAATGTTAAATACACTGACGAAGTCTTATGTAAAATTGTTTAGCAAAGAGCTAAAGTAATTTTTTTTATATTCAAGATGCAGAAACAAAATTTTTGAAGATGGCCAGCAAATAATTTTCAATTCTATTTTACTGTAATAATAATTATTTATAAACAACTAATATAGAGGTTGTAATACAACTAATATAGGTTTAATGTAAAACATACCTGATTTTGGCAGTTAGAAAGAGAAAAGTGTATCACTCATTGCCCCTAAAAATTATTATCTAAAGACTCTGTGCACTGCCTCTCTATGTTAAGCAAATTTTCAAAGTTTTTAAAAAGATAAATGTAAATGTAACATATACCTTCTTTCTTTACAGCATCAGAAGTCTCTTAGACAGAAATCAAGTGGGAAGAAACTATTAAAATTTAGAAGAAAATTAACAGACTTCAACAAATCTATAGTTTCAATATACAGACTATTCATGTGATCATAAAATGTATAAACAATTTTTTAAAAATTGCTTCAATGTTTCTTGTTAACTCATTAGCTCCATTATGTGAATAAATAATTTTAAAAAATCAGTAATTCATTAAATTAATACACTTTGATTTGTTTTCTGGTGCAAGAGATATAATGTTCACTTGCTGTGCCAGACAATAGATAAAAATTAAGAAAGTAAATGCAAGACACTGTGGAAATCAAGGAAATGTAAGAAGACACTGTGGAAATCAAGGAAATGTAAGAAGACACTGTGGAAATCAAGGAAATGTAAGAAGACTCTGTGATGAAATCAAGATTTAAATAAGTAAATAAAATTTTCTAGATTTTTAAATTGTCAAAAGTTAGATATAAGGTATCATATCAAATAAGAGAGTTAATGAAGTTTTAAACTTTCAAACACATTGTAAATGCCAGATATTCAAATTTGGGCAGGTTGACAGTATAAAACTGATCTAAACAGTACAAAAGAAATGATATTCTATTGGCTAGCCTTCAAGGAATAAACATACAAATATGATTTTTTTTAAAGTTTAGACATTCTTTCAATTTTTTAAATAAATTATTAAATTAAAAATATTTTTATCAATAGCTAATTACCTTAAGCAACCAACTAGTTTTCCAGAAATACTTGTTTTCAAATAAATTCTTTAGACATAATTTCATGTTTACGATTTTGCTACAATATTTAGTATTAATTATTCTAATTGACTTGTTTTACTTAAGCTGTATTTATTTGGTACATAGTACTACAATCCTATAACATCACAGCATTATTAAAAATGTAAATGTCTGGTTCATTTATTTTCTAAATTTCATGGTATTGTAACTTCAATTTTCTATTCATCTTATAAACTACACAAATATTAAAATCTTCTTCATTAGTTTTCCACAATTGAAGAAAATTATGCAATCAAAAATTTGATGAAACAAATTAAGTAATTTGAATTTCAAGACAACAATTAAATAAATTATTGGAAAATAGAAAAAAAATTAATTGCTGATATTTAGCAATAATTCTTGTTATTATTAAATTCTTATCATTAAAAAGATAATTTTATATATTTTAAAATGATCTAAATTCATTTTTATCAAGAAATATTTAAGGAAATTATTGCAGGAAAATGCCCACATTCAGACCAATTTTTAATTAACTATAATTTTAATCAACATTTCATTTAAAAAATCACTCAAGGTGCATATTCCTATATTCTAAGGAAAATATATTCCAATTTTGGTGGGAATAGATCAAATAATCTGACTTATAGAATGCTAAAACACATACATACTGGTATTAATTTTTATGAGGACATGTATTTGTGCAATATTGAATATGTTTTATGATTTTGATTTATTGATTCAAAACAAAATCCATTGCACCATGATAAAAATGCAAAATTCCAAGCTCAAAGTAATAAATTATTTTTACATATTTAATTAAACTGCACAAAAGAACATAAATATTAAGAAATATATATATAAACTATAATTTTTTTTTTTTTTTTTTTTTTTTTTTTTTTTTTATTACTGCTTGCTCTTGAAGTCAGTTAAGTTACTTTTGAACTTTAAAAAAAAAACTGGCAAGCTGTAACTATCACTAGTATCAGCAATGAAAGAAATTTTCTGTGCCTTGATTAAATTTTTTCACTGACATGGACAAATATGACTGATGAATGGCATGATTCTTTATCCTCATACACATTAATAAGATAACATATTTCCTCATTTTCATGTTCTTTTACTGTTGTTGACTAAAATAATAAATCTGCAGTACTAACAGATAATTCTGTAATTACTGAATAATCCAAAGAGCAAGGGTTGAAGTCTAAGCTCATAGCTATTTATTTCCTGGTATGTTAAACCAGTTTTATTTGCTTATTGAGTATACATTCATATTAACATGTCATTTTCTGTCTTGAATTTATAGAACCAACCATAGTAATTTTTCTAACAAAAGCTAACATATTTATCACAACTTAAAAAACAAATTTTGATGGAGTCTAATCAGTTATTAAACTAATTATTCAAAAATAATATTGGATGGAATTCTCTCCTTTGCTAAATAAATTGCAATTTTCATCTTTTCTTTCTTTTTCATTTAGTAGTTTTTTAAAAATTTGTTTGTAAGAAATTCTACCATCTGATTCATCAATATAATTTCTGGTACTCCTTATTATCTTCCACTATTCATTACTGTATATTTTTAAGATATTACTCACTAATCCTTAACATAGACTTGCCTTTAAAGTACTTTAGCTATTTCGACTTTAATAGTCTTTAGAAAATTTTATATATTATGAAGCATTGTCTGTTTCTAAATCTACCATGCCCTTTTTTTGTATAGCATTTTTACTAATATTTTAAAGCTTCTTATTTATCTGTAGCTGAGCATCTAGCCACAATTCCTTATAAATTTCATTTTTCGGTACATCATAAATTTCTACAAAGCAATATTAATTTACAAATTACCTTTTCCTAATCACATTTTGCAAATCTATGAAAATGAATATTCAAAATTTCATACTCTGCACATTTTTATACACATATATTCTCAATCCAGCAGCAAATATTATCTAAAGTTTAAGAAGTTTCTTGCTTAGATAAACACACTTTTAAACCTCCCATCTAAAACCGTTTGTTTTCATTTTGCTTGTTTTTTCCAAGCCTAAAACAAATGGATTAAATTCTTCAGGATCATCTGTTTTACTACTCAGAGGTTTTCTGCCACAAATATAACAAATACCTCCACAAAACGAAATAAATATCATTAAATTCATAAATACTTTTCCTGCTAAAAGTTAATTATGCATATCAAAGGTATATTTATAGTTAAAATTTGTTGCCAGAACACCATATGTAAAAGTATTTCAATTACCTCTAATCTACTTCTGCAATAAATAAATTTTTCATCACCTTCTTGACAATACAAAATTTCAATGAACATTTCACTAGAAGCATCATAATGAAAAAGGGTTTTTTTTTTCTTTTTTCATTTAAAAAATTATTTTTAAAAACAAATCAATGTGAGGTGGAGAGAATATTTGATTCCTCCCAATGATTGAGTTTAATCAATTTAAGTGGAATTTCAACACCTGATGTTTCAAGCAACAATTTTTAAAAAAAATCATCAACTTCTTCTTCTTCATTTTTTTTGGATGAAAATGTCATTAAATTTTTTGTTAGTTTCTTTTTACTTATCTTCAATGAATTTAACTAAGCAGTCATCATATTATAATTTTTTTCATCATACATGTTTCCTGAATACACTGATATTAATTTCTAACAAATAGAATTAGTTCCCTATTCTATAGTTCCTTTTTTTTTAAATTTCTTATTCAAAGGAAAGATAATAATAATAAATTTATTATTATTATTTTATTTATTTATTTGCAATTAACACTATACACATAAATTCCTTCATATTTTAACATAAACTCTTTCTTAAATGCCTTTACATCATTGTCAAAAGAAAGAATAAAATATAATTTTTTTTTAAAATTAATATTTTTTTTTAACCCTCTGAGATTCGATTCAAACATTTATCCCTTGTATCAACAAAATCAATTATTCCTATCATTAGTTTATCTATTCCTTCAACTGGTAAATTACTCCACAAATATCTCAACTGCATTCCATTTATGAATTTTTACAAAATCAAAACAAATATGTCGCACTTCACAAATTCAAGCCTCTCTTAGATTCATTTGATATCTCCTATAATGAAAATTGATAAGCTCAAATGTAACAAGCATTTTCTATTTCTCTTCTTTAATAACTCAATACATACATTTCCCTACTCTATAGAAATGATAATATATTTCTCTTTTTCCATTACTAGATAGAATTATATATTTTTTCTTCCATAAATGTATTTTAAAACTTAATTAATAATACTAACAAGCTTTGTTTAAACATCCGTCTTATTATGAATTTTTAGTATTAGAATGATATTTAATTTCATTTTGGGGAAAATTCCTATTTCAGTTCTGTTGTCCATAAAAAAATCCTTATATGGTCAACTCAAAAATTAGTGTAGTTCTTCAGAATGTCTATGATCTTAAAAGGACTCTTCTTTACATTTAATAGACACAATAGTTTTCTTTAAACCTGTTTCATGATGATATTTAATATTAGAAAAGATGTCAAATCTTCATAATAATCATTTGGTACTCACAATTCCCCATCATTATCTCTTTGATGTTAAAAAAAACAATAGCATCATTGATTACTTTCCTTTTTCTAATTGCTTTCACTGCAGCATTTATCATAGCATCTTTTTCAATTGTTGTTTTTCCTAAACAGTATTCAATTTTTACCTGAAGTCAACTTTCTATAGCTTTTTCAAGCTCTTATAATTCAAAATTTTTATGTTCAATTTGTTTGTCTACTTTACGCACTACTGAAGACCAAAACTTTAAGAGCCTTTAGGATAACTGAGGTTCATAATCATTGGAAGATTTTTTTTTCCTTCTTATCCTTTTTATTGCCATTTGCTTATCTAAAATAATATGTTCTATAAAATAAAAAGTGAGCAAACATGTCATTACTTAATGCTTAGACTTTTGCTAATCTTTGACCTTTCTCCAGCTAGATGATCTATCACCTTTTTGAGGTAATCCAATTCAAAATATAACACTGCATTCATATAAGTTTGTGTGAATAATCTCATTTCAATAAAAAATTAAAATAGTCCATATATATATATATGTATATATATATATTGCAATTTTTTTAGAAAAAACAATGATAATATTGTCACAGCTTTTTTTCTTTATTGTTTTATTCAATTGCAGTTTTCATTTGTATTTATGACTTTTTCTCTATATCATCCAGAACTCTTTTTAATTCAAAATTATAATACATTTTAATAGTTTTACTGCTACAAAATCTTCAA
>JAPMOQ010019915.1:19608-32471 GCA_026543055.1 Argiope trifasciata | reverse complement strand
ATGTTTTATTAAAATTCTTATATTCTTTTTTTGAGTATCAATAAGTTGGCGAAAAAACTAAATTTTATATGAATGAATGAAATATCATAATATCATGTTTCATGATTTTATTTCTTATTATTATTTCGAACAATTCAATCCATAAAATTGTTTAATTACTTTCTTTTTCTGTCTCAACGACAAAAACAAAATATTTATTCAAAAACTCCTAAAGTTTATATGCTAAATAAAACCCTTAAGAACTGATAAATTTGATTATACTAAGATTAAATTCCTTTTTTAATGTCTATTAATTTGAATAACAATCTGATTTAAAGAATTTCAAAACTTTTATTAGCTAAATTATTCTGATAGTGAGTCATAGTAAAATCTGAGTTAGTTCTAGAAACAAAATTATATACAATATATATGTCTTTCTCATGTACTGAAGAATTTCATATTAGCATTATGGGCCATTGCATTATAAAACAATGAAATAAAACGGAAGAATTTCCCTAGGTTGAATTTATTTACAATAATAATCAATTAAAAAAATCATACAACTTTTAAAAAAATTATTTCATTTATAAGTAAAATCCTGATTATCATGTTACAAAATGATTTATAGTTAGTTCGAGAAAAAAATGATTATCTTGCCATCCTATCTTTCTCAATAAAAATCCAGCAATAATTTTAAAATTTAATTTTATAGAGTGTTCAAAACCAGTTTACCATTTTATACCGTACTATAATATGTTATTTTAATAAAGAGATAAGGTTAAGTTTCAAACTTAAAAATCTCAAAAAAAAAACCCTAATAATAATACCAACTACTTCTGGATATTTAAACATGATGTTTTCGATGTGAACTAATATTTAAACACTGTATTTCCGATGTGAGTTAATATTTAAGCATATTGTTTCTTTGAGATTTCAACTGCACTGCTTTATTTTCTGCGTAAATTAAACTGAAAAAAACTTCAAATTATTAATAGTTCATGTATGCTTCATTAGGAAATATTATTAAATGTGTTTATACATGTCTATCGTTCATATAATAATATTATTTTAAATCGTATGTAATATTCATTGAATGATATAAAAATGAATGACTTTCAATAGAAAAATATTATTTTCAATGAATGTTTTCGAAGCAAGATAAAATTTTCTTATGCAAAGTCAGAATTCTAATGATGCTAGAGTAAAGCAAATTTTACTTGCTATAATTGAATTTAATAAAAATATTTTTGATACGAAATTTATAAATTACTTATACTCACGTTATGAATAATTTGTTAGTACATTGCACTAAAATAAGTAATTTTTAATAATTTTCTATTCATTTTTAAAATTATTTTTACTTTTTATATTAGCTATTGCTATGGAAATTGACTAATAAAACAGTGATAATTCAAGAAATTGTTTTAAAATATATGCACAAGAAAAGCGAACAATTTGAAATCTAAATATTAAGTAAATATATTCACTAATAATTTATGTCAGAAAATATTAAAAGAAGTAATTGTTATTCTTCTTCTATTATAATTTCTTCTACTATGAAAGGAAAATGATAATTCTTTTTTAAAAAAACATAAAAAATAATTGGTTCAAAAAGATATGTTCTAAATGGAAAAAATAAAAATATGTTATCAAACAATTTTATTCTTAGAAATTGAAATATAAATGTGATTTTAAGGAGAAAATAAATCATTTTAAATTCCATATAAATTGAAAACTATGATTTTCAAATCTGATAAATCTTAATTTACAAATTGAAAATAATTTTAAATTCCCGATACAATTTTCGAAGTGGTGTGTAGATGCATTCCAGCGTCTCTTGTAATTTTAAATTTTAAAAGAATCTCTTTCTACTAGTCAATAAATTTTATACAAAATACTAGAAATGAATTGAATTTGAAAATGAAATAAATGGGAAAATAAATTAGATAAATTCCACGAAAATATGCTAAACCGTTTCAAGCATTAGAAAAAAAAATTGTCACTCTCAAGTATTTGAAGAAAAGAGCTGTTTACTTCAAATTAAATGTATCTGTTCAAAACTTAATATTAGAATTCAAAATATTGGAACCAAAATATTCAAATTAGAATTCTATAAATAAAAAGGTTTTTGTTCTTCAGCAAAGAGTAGGTTTTATGTTGTGCATTTAAAATAAAGGATTCTTTTTGTAAAAAGACAAATTCAATTTATATGCTATATTATGCATCGATTTATTTATTATTATCAAGATTATTGTTGTACATTTTCTATGTGGATTGAAATTTTAATATATTCCACTATAAATGTTAGTAATTTTTCTATCCTTTTAAAGTATTTTAATTATTATCTTGTTCTAGTGTATAAATTGATGGAAAATTAAGTTTTGTCTTTTTGCCATATCTGCTTGGCCACGCTGCTTATAAATATACCTGTCACTGGAGGAAGACTAAAGCTAACATTTAAAATGAAAAGTCTCTTAGATGGCTTCGAACTGTAATCTACTTCCAAAAAGTCAATTTGTATACCGCTATGAGAATATTTTACTTCTAAGTCAATTTTAATTCCAATAATTAAATTTTTTTATTGATTTCTCACTAGGTTTCATTATAAATGCCATTTGTCTCTGTGAAATCTTATTAATTATATACATTTTTAGACAGGTGTATTTGCACTAGTTATATTAATTTACTGAAACCTTTTTTAATCTTCCATATTTTCCAAACATTTGAACGATAGGAAACTTTCTTATTGTTAATTCCACTTCTTTTAAAAGGCATTTCTATATTGAGTTTTAAACTCGATTCATTTTAAATTTAAAAAGAAAAAAATCAAAAGTTGAAATCATATTACTGTAAATAACGAAAAATGCTAATTGGCTAAATACAGCTAAAGGCCTCGCTACATTTTCTAAAGATAAAATTTTAATCCAAACTATTTTGAAATATTCAAGAATTCTTCTGTTATCTTTTTTTTATTTCATTAGAGCAAGAAATAGCTACAAACATGTATTTTTTAAAAATATCAAATAAAATATAATAAATAAGTTATGAAAATATTTCTCAGCTGAATTAATATTATATAATGCTATGGTACTACAGAATCTAAAAGTGATGAAGATAATTTAAAGAAACAATGGGACTTTGAATTCAATGGCGAACGGTATTAGAACTTTGAACTAATCATAATAAAAAATGCTACATTTCAAAAAAATTAAATGAATGCATTTCATCTTTTTACTCTTAGAGAAATGTTTTTGTTCGCTACAGAAGATCCCACTGAATTGCCAATGAGTATTTTAAATTGTAACATGTACCAATTATTTCTATTTATAAAAATGTTTCAAAATGAAAAGATTCAGAAAGAAATGCTTTTTAATACACTGGATAATTGAAATACATATGTTTTTTTTAATATATTGAATCATCGACCACTATTGTTGCTTTAAAACATATGATAAAAGCATAACTTCTATCTAAGTTACATTTTATCTAGATGCATGCCTATTTAATCAATTCTGAGGCATTTTAAATTGAAACATGAATTTTATTTAATAATTGATGAAGCAGAAGTATTGATAAATGATTGTTCAAAATAAGTTAATGTTTCCATCTCTGGTGAATAGTTGGCTTTATCTGATAATAAAAAGTAAATAAGGTATAAAATGTAAGAGAATAATATCTTACAGGCAGAATATCGAACTAATATTAAAATGAAGTGGTTGAATAATAAAGTTGTATAAAAGGAATATTAAATATAAATAAGGGGAATGAAGAATTAGAGATTTTTCAATTTTCTAGGACTATTAAAGTCGCAAAATACATTAATTTTGTGCAAATCATTTCTCATTTCATCTTAGCATATGCCTCATTTAATATAATAACATCTAATAGCAATTATGTGCTACATCAAGAAATCTCTAAAAAATTATTTCTATTTGGAATGCTAGCTTCAATCAACCAAATTATAGTTAAATAAACTTTTAAATCTCTGGTATTCAACTTTACGTTTTGGAAACTTCAAAAATATTTTTATTTATATTTTGTTCAATTAGAAGATATTCGAAAAAACAATAAATAAAATTTTGAAATAAATATAAAATTGTCTGCTACAGTTATGAATAATTTGCATTTAATGTCACTGAAGGATTAAAGGATCTTTTCGCAAGAAAAATTTATCTTCTGAAAGGAATTCTAAGAACAATATAAAAAAAAGTATCTACTATTAAATTCTTCTATTCAACGTAAATCTAAAAATAACCCATATTTCAATATCAGGTGAAAATTCAAAAAAGTTCAATTTTTATATTAAAATGATTGCATTGCTTGGTATATCCCACATTAAATGTCTTTTTTTAAAAAAAAATATTGATATTTTTTAGAGAAAAAATATTAAGAATTATGATACCATTTCAATGCAATATATTAGGTTGTTCGGAAAGTAATTTCGTTTTTTCCTGACAAAGGATTTAATTGCATTTTTCGCACCCAATTTCATACTTAAACAGCAAAATCATTTTATGTTTTAAGAGCTGATATAGCAAGGCTTGAGTGTGAAAAAGTGTAGCTGATTCTTCGCAGTAGTTTTTGGATGGTGCCCTTTTAAATATGGAGAGCAATAAACAGCATTTTCGTCATTTTTTTCCTTTTTGCTATAAAAGGTAAAAATGCTGTTCAAGCCAGAAATAAATTAGCCAATATGTGTGGAGAAGATGTGTTAACAGTACATCAGTACCAGAACTGATTTGCAAAATTTTTCCTTCAAATGAGGAGGCCAAAAACCACCTCGATCAGTTTTTTTTACAGCAAAGACCAAAACTTTTATGAGCGTGTAATCATGTTACTACCAAAAATATGGCAAAAGGTATTAGACCAGAATGACAATTTTATAATTTAATAAATAATTTATTCATTAAACGAAAATTTCTTTCCATTTTGACAAAAAAATACGAAATGACTTTCCGAACAACCCAATATAATGATTTATGAATTATAATGCGTAACTTTTGTTTATATTTTCCAAAAGTGTTAAATAATATTATGTGTGATTTATTATTTCATGTTAGTAAAGTTTTTTAGAAACACTAAATTAAAATTGACAATCTCGGAAACAGAAAAATAAATAAACGGTCACTCAAACTGTTAAAATCGTTTAAGTATAACATCTTCTGGGTGTTACGCTAAATAGATGATGATGGAGAACTGGAAGATTTGAAAAGCATAAAAATATTATTAAATGAATAGTTCTAAAATATTTTTAAGAAAAAAAGTGTTTATTATAGACGTAACATAGTTCATTTATGTTGAATGTGCTTTTTATATATAGTAATAAATTCATAAAAACTTGAAAATTTCAGCTGCAGAGCTTTATTTCGCTTGTATTTGAAGGATCAATCTACGATCTCGAAATATATTTTAACTCTTTCAAGATTTATATTTCGTTGTTTAAAATCTAATCAAAGCTACTCTGGTTATAGTGTTAATTAGGTGTCCAGAAATTCTCTTATAATCTAATCATAGTATTTTTATATGCTTTATAGTCATTGAAAAAAGTTTCAGAAAGAATATAAAAATTTAAACTATATCCGAAAATCTATTTCTAGTAAATAACTATTACACATAAATAATTATTAATAAGTAAAAAAGCTCATATATTATAAAATAATTATACTAAATTTTGAAACTATGCAATAAATAAGGGAATTTGAGACCTATTATGGATCAAAATACGCTAATTTAATACTGCATTAGCAAATACGATAAAAAGTATTTAGATAATTAAAATATATTAATTATCTAAAGTTGTAAATAACTTAGGAAAGTTATTTACTAGTTTGCTACCATTATATATTAGTGTCAGCTAATCTGATTAAAGCAGGTTTGGAACGAAGTAGTTACAGAATGAGCAGAACGTGCTAAATGCTTGGTAATACTTCTCACAGTTATAATTTTTATTCATATAACATTTATATTCATATGCATAACATTCAAGTAATTTACATATAAATATATTTAAATTTAATTTATTCAGTCACTGCGTAATCAGTATGCGGAAGGTATGCAGTTGGATAATTTCTACCTCCCTAAATCATGAAGGTATACAGTAGAACTACTAATTACAAATATAATGGATTATTTTAATGATAGAAGAGGCATTAGCAAATTAGCAAATGTATTAGCAAATTTTTCTCATTTGAATCTAAGTTCTCCTGAGCAACTAAGCAAGTGTTGACTTCAAAGGACTCATTCGATTGTCATTCAGGAATTCTGAAAGTAGAAGACTGTATCTTAACTAGGAAACTAAATATTATTAACACTACGCCGTGTCCATTTAATACGAAATCGAAATATTAATTAATTGGATTTTGGGAAAAGTAGAAACTCCGATTGATTATTTGAAATTGGATATTTTAGGGCAGTAAGTAAATGTAAATTTATCATATTGAAAAAAATTATAACCATACAATATATGGTTAATTGGAGTAATTGGTTTATTCTTCTTTCATTCTTGTTTTGTGTTCTTGTAGAATTATAAATTAAATAAGGCAGTGAAAATTATTCAAGATATGATTAGACGAAAAACAAATTCAATCAATATTGATAGTGAAAAATAATACTTCATTTGCGAATATTGATTATTAAAAAAATATGTTTAAGAGTAATATTGTTGTTCATTATTACGCGAAAGATAAATTTTATTCTTTTAACTCTTTTTTTTTAAATCTAATGTTTTTCTTACGTTTCCAGTAAAATGATATCATATTCTTTTTTTCCTCTAAAATATATTTACAGCAGCATTTGAGTATAGATTGTAACAAATTAGCATTAAATTGTATCAAAATGATTAGTATTAAATAGGATTATCCGAAAATCAAATCTTTTAGGATTTGTAAATTATTTGAAAGATATCAGATGGTTACACTCAATGCGAAATCATTTTTAATGTAAAACTCTTTAAATACTACACTTTATATGCAAATTATACGAAATAAATTTATAAACTTACTGACCACCACTGGACACAATGTGAATTTGTGTCCCAAGTTTGCAATTTATTTTTCATCAATGCATATTTTTCATTTTTTTAAATATACTTTTTATATTTAAAATAAAAATGTTTTTTACGCAACAAATAACTATTGATGAGAAGGCCAAAATAAATTTAGACACTTGTTCTTTCGATTTCAATACTTTGAAGAAGCTAGTTGTTGACCTAAATTGAATTGAAAATATAGAAATTCTAGTATTCAAAAGTTGGTATCTTTGGAATCCTTGTTCTCTAGCCAACAAAAGCAATGATGTAAGATTTTTGGAAGCAGAATAAAATTGAGTAGCTCCAACCTAATTCAAGATAATTCCCTTAATAAAATAGGATGCCTTGCCAAATTTTGTGGTCATTTATTTTAGCATTATAGACAAGAATCTCTGAGTGACGCATGGATTTTTTTTCCCAGTCATCATCTTTATTTTGCCCTCCCTGCCATATTTTTGGATCCTTTTTGATAGAATATTTAAAGCAAGGGTTATAATTGTTTTTGCTTGTTTTGAATTTCACTATGCCATTCATAAAAGAAAATTGCGACATTTTGAATAAGAAATAAGTGTCAATACATTTTTTTTTTCTTTTTGAAAAATTTATATCTAATAATTAAAATTATTCATAATTCATTCAATTTCAACAAAAGGGTTTTACATAGCGATTTAAAATTATTTATCTAACAAGCATCATATTAATATATATTATATGCCATATTAATCCCTTAACTGGTTTTCCCTCCACTATCAATAGGATAGTAATTAAGATAAATGCTTGGTTTCTATGTAATGGAATTGTGAATGTCTAATCCAATTGTGAATTTTCTGCTTCATTTAATCAATTAAATCTTCATCGAATATAATCCAAACTTAGGAGTGAATTATATTCAATTAAAAAATCATCGAATGCAATTAATACTTAGGTGTGGATTTATGTAATTTTTTTAACGAATAACAAGTTAGAATATAAGTGCACGGGCAAAATAGAGACATAAAGATTGTGGTGTTATACGCTGAAGACTTATGAACGCAGATATTTAATGATAGTTGTTTTTATTTTTTGTTTTTGTAAAAACAATGAACATGACTGTAAGCATTTTTAAACGTTGATTATATGTAAAGCAAAGTATTCTAATTTTATAAAAGCTCTCAGGAAGGTGTTAAATGTGTTAGCATGAAAGCCAATGTAAAACATGTCAGATTAAATTCAATGTCATGTCAGATTAAATTAAACCTTAATATTCATTCATTCTATATTCATGATAAATTCTTTAATAGTGGATCAATCATATAGAAACAGGTAATTTTTTTATAGATGATGATCTTATGATTACAGTCGTGGGAAAGAAGCTTTTTGTTAGCAAATTAAAAAGAAACAGTTACACAGTATAAAATGTACAATAAATGTTAAAAATATATATTATGAATGCCATAATAGCATAAATTCAAAAATAACCCAATTTTAAGTCTTACGCATCTTGACAAGTGTAATACAATAAAAAGAACAGAAGTAATTCTAGTAACAGTAAAAAGAAATTTCTATTTTAATAATACACGCATCGCATCTTATTATTCATATTTAATTCCATTTTGTTGTTACGAATTTTTATTTATATATGCTTGGCACTTTATTTAATGAGTTTTTTTTGCATAAATTGCTCATAAAGAGTTTTATTAAGCAGTTTGTATTATCTTTGCACCTTTGATGCATTACAAGAAATGTTTAGCTTTGTGCACCAAGTCTAACTCTAAAGGCGTACAAGCTATTAATTTCTCACTAAATCTTGGGAAAACTTCTTTTTCATCAAACTAATTCCTAACAGGAAAAAGGTAAGCAAGGAAATTTGCATACCAAATGAAGTGATTGCCTCTTTCTATAAATTTAAGATTACTTATTAGCAAATTGTTCATTATGTTTTCGTATTGCTTTCAGTGATAAAAATTCGCATATAAATTTGCAATTCCTTAAATATCCAATTAATTTTTGTATAAATAAATGATGAATCAAGAATGTTTTTAATAACATAAGCGTTTCATTCGACTGAATTTCTGATTTCTTAAAAATATTTTAAATGCAGAACCTTAAATAATTGTTGGTATAGTTCGAGAACATATAAAAGCAAGTAAATATATAAAAACCAATTTTAAGTACTAAGTAAAAATTGCAGTTTAAATAAGAATATATATAAATTTAAATTAGGAATGAATAATAAAAAATAAGGATTCAAAGTTAATTTTTTTTATTCTACACCATGCTTTTTAAAGATTTGCCTATATTAAAAACTTTCAACTAATCTGAAATACTTAATAATTTATTTTTATTCTAATTTCTAGAAAACAATTTTCTTGTTTCAATTAATCTGCATTTTTTTGTACTTAAAAAAACGAAAAATGATTATCATAATTTTTAACTGAAATTCCAACTAAATTCCATATCTAGATATTAATTCTTGAAAAATATTTTCTTTTTAATTCAGGGAATTTTTTAGTGACTTAATAGATTACATTTCTATTTACAAGGGATTTTCAATTAATTAGATGCAAAGCGCAATTCCAATATAATAAAAAATAGGTTTCCATAGAGAATTCTTAGATGTAAAACGTGCCTATTTTAGTTAATTTTACAAAAATTTGGTGATGTCAGCAAACTGACCATTAGTTAGTTTCATAAACGTAAAATTTCAGCATCCTAATCAGAGATCTAACTTAGTTTTTTTTTTTTTTTTTTTCACTTACCAAAACACAATTTATCGAATTTCTGTTAAATCTTTTAGAGAAAAATAATGTTGGGAAATAATTGTTTCTATACATTCTGAAGAAATGTAATCTTCGAGAAAATGTAATTTTTATCATAAATTTAAAAGTTATATTCAAAAGTTTTAGTTTATTTTAAATAGTATTCAATTTTAATTCATTTTATGAAAAGAATTTTAAAAACTAACACTGTATAGCTTTGACTATTATGCTCAGTGAATTGAAGAACAGAATCTATATTTCATTTCTTATAAGATTTAAAATAATTTTGTGACATCGTATGTTTTCTAAATTTTAGGGAGATTAAAATATTCTTAAAAAATTTATAATTAAGGATGGTTTCATTTTCAATAATTTCTAATAAATTTCTAATAATTTCTAATAAATTTCTAATAATTTCTAATAAATACATACCAACATTCTTAATTTATTAGATTGTTATCTCAAGTACTTTTCTATGTACAAGATTTTTATCGAGTTCATTGTAAAGATCGGTATAAATTGATTAAAATAAATTATTTAAAAATATTTTAATTCCTGATTGTTGCGAAAATTTCTTTATAATCAAAGCATCACAACTGGTTTCTTTTATAATAAAATTCAGAAAATGCCTTTTAGATATCATTATTATCATAAGGATATCCACAAAATTTCCTTGTCTACATAATTTTAATATTTAATTTCATGTTAGCTTGTCTCTGCTTCCACTAGTCATTTTAAAAGTAAATATCTTTTGGATTTATAAAACAACTTATAACGTACTTTTTATATCTTAAACGATTTGTTCAAATAAAAAATGCCTATTTTTATATTTGAGGAAGGTGTGATATTTTTTGAATAAACATAATTTACAATTTTGTTTATTTGCTTATTAATTTCCAATTTTTGAGGGGATAAATGCATGTGATGTGAAATTCTAGCATAATTTCACAATTGCCTTATTTTAACATGTAAGGTAATAATTCTTTTTAATCAGTCCAGTAATTTATTGCATAGTAACTCAGCCATTGTAATTCATTCATCTTGATAAACAAACCTTCTAAATATTATTGTACATTTAGTAGCAAAATTCTGCGCAGCATGAGGTATAAATTTTGAGATTATCGTCATTATTCCTTGATCTAAATTCCTAAAAAGCTCTTATCAAAAATCCATAAATGATCTTTCTTTTGAAAATTGGGTGTATCCTCATTATTCACAAACACAAGAGGCATGTAAGTTAATTTCTCTTGATAGGCCAGAGTGGTGCTAAATTGTATTTGGACTAATGTGGTTCATCTTTCCGGTGAGCGAGGTTAAGAGATTCAATCGGCAATTAAAGTGATACAAATCCTTGAGTGCGCCCAACTGCATACATCGGTCATTAATTAAAAGCTAAAGGCTGAATTATAGGCGTGTCCAAGGTTCATCAAGCTGTAGTATTCAAATGTGTGATAGCAAGTAATATACCGAGAATGAGAATAGTACCTACAATTGCTTGGAGTTTTACTAGGAACTTCAAGAAAATTTAATATTCATTGTTTTAATAAGATATCATTGCACTATCATGCTAATTTCTATAACAAAGGGAAAATCTATACACATATACAGGGTGGTTATAATTAAACTTACCCTTTAAACGGCACCTTACAACGCAAACGGGTGAACGGATTGCAGCGAAATTCGGTATATAGATTATACACGTGCTCAAAAAATTTAAAAAAAAAAATTAGTTCCTAGATATCAAAAGAAAATCTTCTTTTCCGGAAAAGCATCAATTTTAACACAATAAACGACCAAAAAGAAATGAAGAAACAGTATTAACATGTAATGACTAATTTCTGAACATCTTTTCATCAAACCGTATTAAGAAAAGGCGAGGAAAAAATAATAGTACGTTGTTTAAGAGTGGATGGAAAAAAAACAGTTCATTCTGTAGAAACAAGAGCATATTAGGACGAAATTTCACAATAGAAGAAGTTGTTAATCGTGACCAGGATCATATAGGATAAGGTGCTTCATGTAACCACCTTCATTCACCTGCAAAATTTCATGTCGATAGACAGTGTGTTCAATAGCAGATCAGTTGTGGTGCATTCGCACAAAAAGCGTTATGAAAGTTTTTAAGTCTTTAAAAACCGTATCACTGTCGCTACAAGATACCGACATTATTACAGCCAGAAAAATAGACATGAAACATGACAACGACTTCAAAACGTTTCTTACCCTAACAACCTCCTTTGCATAAAGATTCCTCTTCATCGGTAGCATAGAAAGCTCGACATTTTTTTTCCTACAATTCACAGATTTTCCAGGTTTTACATTTTATTACCCATAATTATTGTTCTGGATTGTTAATATTTTTTCTGTATTCCGTTTTGGGTGTTTATTATGGTAAATTTGTTTTTCCAGAAAAAGTTCCTTCTAGTGGACATTTAGGAATTATTTTTTTTTTTCAAAATTCTGTGAAATCCTCTCGTGTATCGCCTACATACCAAATTTCACTCCAATCCGTTCATCCATTTACGTTGTAGGATGATGTTTATAGAGGAAGTTTCATTTCCCCGTACATAAAAAGATAGATGAAAGAAGTAAAAGTTTTGATTTAAAAAATATATCTAATACTATAATACGAGGAATGGTTGCCAAGTCGAAAATCGCCGCAGAATTAATAAACTCCGGTAAACTTGGGGGTCTGGGGTTTTTGGCCACAAGGAATCGATTGGCGCCGGTTTTGAAGCGCTACGGTCGAGCAGTTCGGAGTTACAGATAGGATATTTTCAAACTTTATTAGTTCGCCATAATGGCTACTTAAATATTCAAGCTGTAACGTGCTGCCATCTATAGCCAATATGGCGAACTAATAAAGTTTTATGTTTATGCTCTTATAGGTTTATAATATGTTTCTTATGTATGTATATATGTTTGGTTTTTCTAAATAAATTTGTCAAAAATATTAAACTTCAACACACTTCAATCTTTACTTCACCTATGTATAGAATAGTTCCCTTTCCAAACTCTAACTTTGTTTAGAATTGTTTACTATGGTGCCCTTTAACCGGTTATCTTTTCACTAATGGTTTCACAAATTTTCTTATGGCATGTATTGTTTTGATAAATCA
>JAPMOQ010019915.1:1607-14608 GCA_026543055.1 Argiope trifasciata | reverse complement strand
GATGAGATAGGAAACAATGATGAAGATAATAATGATATTGATGATGATGATAATACAGGTTCATCGCAGTACTTATTGTCATCCCAGGAAGCTCTTCAATCTGTGAATTCTCTACGGACATTTTTTTCAAGCCTTCTGTCGACAAATGAAGAACATTTTCGTGCACTAGACTCAATGCATACAGTATTGGTGAACTTAACAGTTAAAAAAATGAATAAACAAACAAAAATATTGGTTATTTTCAATAAAAAGGGTTTTCAGGTATGCGAATATTTCTGTGCTTATTTTCTAAATTTATCTTATTTATTTTTTTAGTATTTAAACCACTATTATTAGTATTTTACAAATTAATTTCTTCTAAATATAGACTTAAAAGTAGTATGTTATTCACCTTAAATTAATAATAATAATAACAATAAACTCTTATTAAATGCTCAAAATATGTGGGCTCTCGATATAACATTATGCCTCTCTACAACAATATATTTATTTGGTCCCTAAAATATTGCTGTAACGAGGTTTCACTGTATTTATTTGAATATTTTACAAGATACAATTTTTGCCTTTACTTAAAGGTTTGATGTTTCATAATTAATTTAATAAATTGACTTCTCAAACCTGATTTAAAGCACATGAAAGAAACTGAACGACCAGATTGTCTCGATAACAACACTCATAGGAACTGAGATTAAGACCTAAGATCTTCAATAACATTTTGCACGCAATAATTTTTTGTTGTAGATACTTACATTTTGTAAGATAATTGTTTCCGTTGTATTATCTTCCTACTTAAAAAATAAATTTTTATTAATTTCAAATTCTTTTAAGTAGAATTTTTCACTTAATTTTAATAACATTTATTTTAAAAATTTAGCATAAAAAGCAGAGAAACAATGTTTTCAAATGTTGTGATGGAATTCAAATCCAACACTTTCTCCTCTATCAAAACATTCAAAAGCATGTTTTTGGCTATCATTAACTCCGCAGAAGGATTTTCAAATTGGTTATATTTACACTTTCATTTCAACTTCGTAATGTATACATTACATTTTTTCAGATCTATCAAATACCAAGTTGAAATTATTTTTAAATGCCATTTATAAATAATTTATAGCCAAAAAGTTAGTAATCTGGGCAATAAACCAATCATCAAACACCTATAATATTTCAATAAATATTCTCTTGAGTTTCGAATTTCTTTAATTTCATTAACTTTATAACCCATTCAAAAGAATCTTCGTCCAAGTCAAAAAGAATTTTTTTTTTCTCTTTGGAATGAAAAATCAGAAATCAAGATTGGGCTGGGAATTGCAACTTATTTTCCTCCATTATTTTCTGAAGATTTTAACCACTATCCGTTAAGTTAAACCTACTTAACACTTTAAATCTATCAATACTTTAAGCTAAATTATTTATCCCAGTTATGAAATTTGTAGAGATGTAACTTCATAGTTGTTGATTTAAATTTAAAAGAAAAAGGTTTTATTTTACAAAATGGGAACTTCTAAGTTTTTATTGACTTGAGCTTTTGCATATTTAAATAGTTTAAATGCTTCGCGAATTTGGCATATCTGTATGTGATTAGAGTGAACGATAATAGCTTTAATTTTTTTTTCTCAAAAAAGTAAAATTTTTGTTATGGTGGAATTGATAAATTATATTTCTTATTAAAAATGAATGTATATAACAACTGCTTCCTTAATAATAACCAACAAATTGTACTAGTCAACTTGAACGGACAGAAATGGAGAAGAGGAATTGCTTAAATGCCATAAATTATATTTTTTGAGTACAAATGAAGAATATAGTGGCTCGGCCTTTAAAACTAGAGGACTAACAAGGGGGGGGGGTATCTCAGAAACAGTGATAAATAAATTCGGGTATGCTACATGGTTCTTACGACCCTGGTAGTCACAGAAAAATGGGCTGCCTCAAATCGATAATGTGTTGTACTTCCCACTAGAATCGTGTTTAAATCATCCAGCTCTCTAATTATCATTTATTAGTAATTAAAATGAAAGATAATCCTATTTTAAACTATTCCTTTTGTTATGGATCAACTCTACTGCTCCATCCTAAATAATTAATAACATTTTATCTGTTCATTATACACTTACATCCAGATTATGCTACCATCCAAAAAAAATTCTCATTCTTAATTTAAAAGCAGAAATGCGTATAAAAGCTGGTTCTTTATTTATAAGAAATGATGTTTCATACCAACTGCCAACTAAGGTTCTGAAGAAGGCAAAATACAACTAAAAGATTTATCAATCCAGATCTTATGCATTCTTATTGATATTTTTGTAAAATTCAAGTATTTTCTTTTCGCCAATCTTATAGAAATTGTTTTAATTAATATGACACAATGACCATTAAATCTTTTCCAGGATGCCATTTTTAGAATATTATTTTAAAACTAAAATAGCAAGCTGAGCCTTTGAAATATCTAGAGTAACTAACTTTGTAGTGTGCAACGAATAAATGGCCCACGTATGAGGTGATTAATTGTACTTGGAGTGACATAATTCGCCTTTCCTGGCCGAAAGATTAAGCAGTTCAATGTGTGGTTGGAATGACGAAGACCCTTTGAGTTGAAAACACGGTCATCCATATTCAATCATCATTAATTAAGGGCAGAATGTTAAATACGCTTCGGGTTCCAAATCCATCCCGTTAAAACCTTCTAACAGAAGCCTGTTAGGAAATATTTAGTCAAAGTTAGAAGGAACAAATTCTTGGATTTCCTCACGATCACCAGATTGTTCGTAAAAATATTCGTTTCGAAATTATTCATAAATTATAAATTTCTAAAAAATGTATATTATTTAATGTTTGGGAACGCTTTATTTTCGTATGCAATGCATGCAATTAGTTCATTATAAATCCATAAGATATTATTCGACATATACTGGTGAAAAAATTGGAAAGTACAATGTATTAAAAATAAAAAAATGATTTGTTTGATATTTTCTATATTTGGTTTATCGTTTGATCATATAATCTAGAAATTTATCAAAATCAATGAGATACTGTTTATTTTCCTTCTCAGTGTTTGAGTAAACTTTATTTGTCTTACTTACTATTTGCAATAAACTCAGTATAAATGTATATTATTTGATATATTCTAGTGAGAAAAACAGGATTTTAGAATGCAGTGTGAACAATTTGATCATTTTTATATATTGATATTATTCAGTGTTTGTGGGCACTTTATTTTTCGTAAGTAATATATTCAATCAACTCATTATAAGCGCATAGGATAAAATTTGATATATTCTAGAGAAAATATAGGAAATTAGATTACAAAATGAACATTTTAGTCATTTCTATATATTGATTATTGCTTGTTCATATGAATCAAATCATTTATGAAAAAGAATGAAATACTGATTATTTTTCCCTTCAGTTATATAATTTCTTATTATAATCCTACTTAAAGACGGCCATAAAAAATTAGAGTACTTTGGGACATATTCTAAAAGGGCACAATACCAGAACGACATCGAGATGATAATCACTGATATGTAATTTAATGCTAATTCATGTGCAACCATAATCTCTAAACATATATGTAATTGGGCTGGGATCGAAACTACTTTCCAAAATAAATTGGAATCATTATAGTTTACATTTTTGTAGAAATATTGTAGCAAATATATAAATAGTTTAACAGGGATAAATATTATTTAGAAATTTAATGATAAAATACTTTGACTCGCAAATCCACCAGACACACTTTTTATTGTGTTTCTGTTTTCCACTTTCCATTTATTTTCCTCTGCCTGTTTCCTGTTTTGTTATTGGTTTTGTTTACAATTTCATTATACACAGTAGAATGGTGGCTCAGAAAGGTTTCTAGAATTTTATTCAAAAACATAATTTTTATTCCATTTTTTATTCTTCTAATAGTGGAACGGAGAAAGTTAAAACAAAAAAAAATATTTTCATGCAAACGGAACATAAAACAATTTCGTCATAATCTTTTTATATACTTTTATATATATGACAGAATCTATGCTATGGTTGTTAGAATATACATATTTGATGATACTAATGCATAATTATCTTATGTTTATTATCTATAAAAAATTTAAAAATTATGCAAAAGCTCCATTATATTGTCATGAAAAAGCCATCCATGTTTGGAAAAAGAAAAGAAAATCGAATAATTAATCCAAAACAGATGTTTGCCATGTTCCGTTTCTATGGAATTCAGTAACCACAGAATGTATAGCATTTCCTCTGAGTCAAAAATGATCACTTGCTTAATATGTAGAAAAACTATTAATTACTATTTAATATAATTCTGTGACTGAGGTACCATACAAACAGACTGGTAATTAACCATTTTCCACAGTCCTTCACCATTTATTTTTATATTTAGAGATGTATACTTCATAATTTTATCCCTCCACATATTCTGTAGTTCAATTTCTGTAAGTTTAAAAATATGCATGAAATCCTCTATTCTAAAATTTTTGCTTATAATTGATTATTTCTGAAAATATCCCATATTTTCAAATATTTTATTTGTGCCATTTTGAAACTTTAAAAGTAAGCTGAAAATGGGAATAAGGAAAATAAAGGAATTAATTTAAATCCTCTACCTCCTCATACTTTGAATATATTCGTATGAAAGATAAGATTTTGTATTTATCTTATCAAATGAAGCTACTACTGGAGCTGGATATCCGTCCAAGATAAATGGTTTCCTTTTATCAAGAAATAAATAAAAATGGTCGCATTTTTTCAGGAAAGATGAACAAATTGTATGAAATTGCCCTATTTCTGAAAAACATAAAAAATAAGAATTGAATTTTTCGGATGTATAGAATTCAACAAATATTCCTTATCATTTTAGAAATCTTTATATTTGATCAAAACAGAAAAATAAGATTTCAGATTTAGAAAAATATTTATTTTAAGCATTAGAATCTGGTTTAGTTTTCTGTTATTCTACCAATAATTTTTCAAAACACATTTCAATTGAATTCTTTTTATAACTTTATTTCTCTATTGCTCTACCAATAATTTTCAAAACACATTTTGATTGAATTCCTTTTAATGGATTCTTTCTCTGTTGCAAGTGCATCAAGTAATATGAAAGTAATTTCCAGTAATTCAAAAATTGATAGAAATGCATCGTAATTATTTCCTTAGATCTAATAATATGAAATTCAAAACGAATTCTGGAAATCCATCTAATTTATTGTTTATTCACTGCAGATTTATTTTATTTATTATCTCTATGTATCGAAAACATTATTGCATTCACTTCTGAATGAAATGTTCCTTTGGAGATTTTTAATTGAATCTAAAAATTATACCCTTAAATTCAAATGCAAAATACGAATTTGTGATGTATTGAAATATAAATAAAACTTCGCCTTTAAATTTCATACATATTTTAAATAACCCTTTCTTGTAGGGATATAATTTTCGTTATAATTACTTTTAATTTCCATAAAATGTGAGATATTATTCTGAAAAAGTGTTATTGTCTTGAAGAAGAATTCTACAAGCATTTTAAAATTAAAATAAATTGGCAGTTTATCTATTCTACATTTTAATGAACATTTAAGAATCTAATATAGATATTTATGAATATGAATTGAATATTCATGAAAAAGATATATAAATTCCAATTCTTGTAAGAAAAACTATTTCGATTGTCAGAATTATAATTTAAAGAATACTTTAAGCATAAAAGTAAACAAAGATCCGATATAACAATGGATAATGTTTATCTTTATCTCTAATGTTTATCTTTACATTTTATTATTAGTTTAATTTCAAATATAAACAAAGAAGAGTCTTTTTGCTACACAGAATATGCTTACACAGATATCAGCAGAATAGCATGTTTGTATTTATTTTCCCTTTCAAATGAGTCATGGTCAAGAAATACCTTTATGAGGAGCATTTTCATCTACAATTGAAAGAAAACACTAACTCCAGTTAGTTACTTTATGTTTATCTTTTAAAAGGATAAACATAAAGAACAAGTAGCATCTCATGTTTAAGATATTCGCATTATTCATTTCATGGTCGAATGAATCAAGAACTGAAATTACATGCTTCTTATTGAAATTCATATGTCTATGTTTAAGCAAAAACAAGGTCACAGAAAAAAAAATAAGTTTTGCACCTAACAAGCATTTATCATAACTTAATATTTTAAGGCCACATTACAAATTATAGTTTTAGAAAAATTCTTAAAAGTTGTAGAATTCTTTTCTTTTTCTTTCAATGTGTCGTAAAATAACCTAATCACCTTAAAGCATCTAGATATTTATATGGATTAAAATTTTTAGAAACTAATAAATTGGTTTTTAGAAAAATTACTTACCTCCTACAATAAATTAATAAAATTTAATAAATGGGAAATTTAATGAAAATTATATTTCGGTTTACTAAAATATTAAACCCTTTGTTCTTAAATCCTATTTATCATATGATGCACTTTAATAACATTTGAACTGAATTTATGATAAATTTCTTGATTATGTGACGAAAGGATCTCACTACAATATTTTGAGATATATTACAAAGCTTGAAATATTAATAACTGTTTTAATACATTTATAATATAAATTAATTAAGGAAATCATGCTGAATTTGAAATACACTTTATGCATGAGTAAATTAATAATTATCTCATGATTAAATTAGTTACAACGATTTTTTGATTGACGTTTATTACATTGTATTATTCATTCATTGGAAATATTAATAAAGATTAAGCTTGAATTCAAATTATCTGTTTTCATTCTAAATTATCATCTATAATGCAAATAATGTCATTTTTTACAAATCTGAAATATTTTTGCCTTTAATATTATTGTTGCAAAGAGGTATTTATAAACATTCTTAAAGGATTTTAAATGCATATCAGGTCATTGATTCACGAATTTCAAGAATATTTAACAATTTTGGCAAGAAAATTTCTAAAAAATGCGTCAATTTAAGCCAACTCTATTAAGAACAGAGATACATGCAATCTTCTTGAAATTTCCATGGACAGTCGAAATATATATATATAATCTTCAACAATTACAGTTTTCAATAACTGCTGCATGAATTATTGTTTCATTTACTTATTTCTTTAATTACGTACATCAAAATTGATATAAAAGTCTCTTAGAAGATACCAGTACATATTAAAACAACGGGACCACAATGTTAAAAGCATTTTAGTGAAATATATTATGCCAGGTGATAAATAGTGAATATCAAGACTTCTAAAAGATGTTAATTATCGAAATACTTTTGATTAAAAAAAGTTTTGATTTGTTTTGTTGCAGATATAATTAACAAATTCTATAGTACATTTATTTTATAAGTAAATTTCTTTAGGAAATAAACATTTCAATCACCATTAGTTCCCAAATTGATTTAATATTGACGGTTTACCTACGAATTGGGCCAACACTTACTGTTATCTTACAGTTTGATAGTCTTTAAAATGAAGTTTAAATGCCTCTAACTATGATACTCATTATATAATCAAAAGGTCATGTCATGTGTTATGAGGAATCATTGTAAACGAGACTTCATTTTCACCCTTTGTAATAGTCATGCGAAATTTATAAACCGAAATTTTAAAAAAAAACTTGCAGGTCAACTAGCTCCACGATGCACTGAAGGGTTAATTTCAGCGGTAGCAACGGCGTAGAAAATATAAATAATTAATTAAAATTTATTCATTATAGTTGATTGCAATTTATACAAGCATATTCTTTTATCGGGTATTATGTATTTCTTCATGCTATTATGAATAAAAAAACATGAATTTGGTTAAAAAACATTCGGTAATCACAGTAAGAATGTCTCAGATTAACCGCTTGTAAACATTTCTCTAAACTATAACTTTCATTCAATATCATTACATTCCGGTTTATTTATGCATAAACTGTTTTATTCAGTTAGTGTATAAACATGTTTCCGAAAGTCATTTTGCAGGATTGTTTCTGCTTCCTAAATCTTGAATGTATATATTGTTCATCAAATAAATACGGATGTAATTAATTATTTTAATTACACAGAAAATGGGATATGAAATGAGTAATATCACATATAGAGTCATATATAGGTAAAATCAATATACATGCAAATTCTTCCTTTTCGTTACCCAAGAACTCAAGTGCAATTGAATAGAATAATTTTTCAAGTTCATGGAAAATTCAAACCAGTGAATATTTTCACATTTCTGTATTGTTATTTCAAGTATGAGGTTGAAAGTTAATATTTGTCTATACGGCAATTGGAATATCAATATAGATAAATAAAAATGCTATAACTTTGGTAGTGATATCTTAATAAGCCAGTAACAGCCATTAGGCATTAGCGATCGCTTTTATCGAATGGATAAGTTACTGGACATCAAACCCAAGCATCGCAGGTTTGATCCTTGGTGGAATTCCTTCCAGCCAACGCCCTCACCACATTGGTGACCTCGGAATATGAACGTTCAAACAGCTGTGGTGGCGTCGCCTACCCGCAGTTATCTAAGTCGTCAAACTCACTTCACGTAGCAGCAACTCTCTTCGCTAGCCATAACCCTTGGCAGTACCCAAACACTCTCTTTGCTCGCCATAACACATTGTGCTATAAAATTCGTTCGTCTCTCCCGACTCACTGGTAGGGGAATCACTGACATCTTAATAAGCCAGTAAGAGCTGCTAGACAGCAATCGCTTTTGTCGAATGTATAAATTACTGGACTTCAATCCCAAACATCGCAGGTTTGATCTTTGCCGGAATTCAACCTACACATTGGCACAATTCCAGCTAAAGCCCTTGCGACTGTTTTAGATTACGGAAGAAGACAAAATATCACCAAATAACTTTTTAATAAGTATTTGGAAGAAAAAAACTGCAAAAATTATTCGTTCTAAAAAATATAGAATTGTATTTTAGAATCTATTATATACATGTTTGTTTTTTTTTGGTTTTGTTTTTTTTAGGTTTTAGTTTTTGTTTTACTTTCTTTACATTAAATTGTCAAACAGAATTTAACACAATTTAAAATTTGTTAAGAGGCAAATCCATTCATAATCAAAAATATGAAAAATCAAATGTCCTTTTTTATGCCAATTGCAGAAATAACTTTAAAATAAGTCTAAGTTACAAGTTTTTCAGAAAATTAATTTTAAGGATGCAAATTCATACAAATAATTAATATAAAGTTTAAATTTTTTGCCAATATTTAAATAAAATATATGGTCTGATATTTTCAGAGCTATCTCTTGAAAACTTAAATATTTTGCAATAATATTTTTAAGGAAATCGTATTTTTTCTCAAAAATAGGCATATATATTACTTTTTTTTAAAGTTAATGCGAATTAAATTTAAACAAAAGGAAACAAAGATTTCATTTGAAAATAGGTGAAGTGCATTCGTTGCTTAATTTCCTTAATAAATTCAAATTAAAACTCTCAATTAGACATGAATAAATGCATGAATTCACCTTAAAATAATTAAATAAATATTTATAAACGTATTCTTACTAGTTATGGAACAGTTTCAAAACATTATTCAAAAATTATAGATATTTTTTATTGTGTTTCATCCGAATTTATATAGACTTTTCTTAAAATTTATTCATTTATACAAAGATTTTTTTTTTTTTGAAAAGCAAAACTAAATATGAGCAATATTCCTTTTACACGGAGCAATTCAAAAAAATCAAATTGTTGAAATAAATCCAATGAAAAATATAGAATTTGACGTGTCAGCTAAATCCTAGAAACGAAACAACTTGTTTTTGTAATCTTTATTTTCTATCCTACAGAGATGATAATAATAATATAGGAGCCCTTTAGATACTGTATAGAATTTGGTGTATCAAACCTGGCTCCAGAGTATTTCTTTTAAAAAATATTACACATAACAAATCTCTGAAGTCATTTATTTTAGTGCTATTGATCGGTACATGTGTGACAACATAAACATTTTGGTATACATTGGCTTTCGATTTTGTTCTATGTTGTTTACAGGGTTTATAGAATATTTTCAGTTGGAACTATAACAACTTTATTGTCATTGATTTCACTAAGTAACTCGAAGCACTTTAATTTGGTCATTTTGAAAAAAGTGCCTTTCAATTTTTAAAAAAAAAATTCGAGATTAAAAATATAATAATTAAATTATCTCAAAAACTATTCAGATTCAATACTACACTTCTGTCAAATAATGCAATGTTTTTCTGTATATACATCATAGTAAAATAGTTGCAGAACTCAAATTAGCAAGAATTAAATCCTAATTGCCTCATAAATAATACATATAATGCTGATTATTAGGCAATTAAGGGACAGCAACTGATTTATACTTATAATAAAGCTCAATGTGTGTGTGCGTGTGTGTATTGGCGCTCTACAGGCCAGACAAAATTTGGTACATAAATACCTTGGAGGACGGGAATGTGCACCTAGGAGCCCTTTTTTCGAATTTTTAATTAGAATTTGAATTAATTAAAATTTAAGTGAAATTTCGACATTTTTCCGCTATAACTTCCGAAAATATTATTGCACAAACATGATTTTTACATCAGTTTAAAGATAAAAAAAATTAGCTTTCTAACGGTGTCAGTTTTTTTTAATTTATGACGTAAGCTTCTATTTGTAACCAATTTTTAAAGAAATATTTTAACCATGTTTTTTTCACGTGACTGGATAAAATAAAAGAAATATAAAATGTGATGTTTTCGATAAAAAATAAATGCAAAGCAAAGGATTCTATAATCGTTCGAAATATCTAAATAATTAATTCAATAAATCTTCTTTACGGCAAATCTGATCGAATTTAGACAGGAATCCTGACTTAATGACATATTTCTATTATCGTTTGCAATATCTGTATTATTAATACAATATTTTTTTATCTTTATAAAATGTGATAGTTTCTAAAAAAATAAATGCAAAGCTAAGGTTTCTATAAAATCTACAAGAGCACGTCAAAGGGAAAAAATTAGGTTTTATCACCGTGTTGCCATCATTTTGACAGAAGTGGAAATTAAAAAAAAACTATCATCGCAAATTAAATATGAAGAAATGCAACTTTTAGCACGTGACTGGATAAAATAAATATGTGATATTTTCTTTAAAAACTGCAAGGCAAAGGATTCTATGATCGTTTGAAACATTTAAATCATTAATTGAATAAATTATCTTTATTTATACAGGATTGAATTTATACAGGATATGCATTCAAATTAATTCAAATGTGCAATTTGTAAAATATTATTAATAGGCATATATGTTGTTTAATACTATTAACTTGATCTAAATGAAGTAAATAATTACATTTTATGTAGTTTAAGTCAAACAATGATTTTATGAATAATGAGTTTCAGATTTCTTCATACTTTGCTCTGTAAGCCATATTTTACAAAATATTTTTTTTAATATTTTAAATAAAGTTGCTACATCAATCTGTCTTCTAAATCAATCATTAAAATCGACTGATTTATAAAATTAAAGAATATTATTAGGAAAACTTGTTTTTTTAGAACTTTCAGTCCTTCATCTTAAAGAAAATATTAATTTCAGGCCAATCAATGCCCAGAGTTACTTCAAGGCTAATGAATATGTGATTTAATTGAAAATTTTAGAACCCATTACTCATGGCGAGCCAGCTGGTCGCCAAATGCGGCTAGTATATAATAAATAAAATGTTCAGTAACGGATTTTTTAACAGAATATACAAAGCAAATTGGCAATGTTCACATGATAATTTCGCATCTAGAAGACTTTCGTAGTAGGAAAAATAAACGTAACAGATACAATAAGACAAAAACTTAACATTATATTAAGTCAGTGTTCAAAGGAATCACTTTATCAAGCTGTGACACTTCCCATACTGTTTTTTATTCATTTATACTTGTTTTTGCAAATTTATATTATTTTGCTTTAAATTTTAAGATGCTCTGTAATGATTCATATGATCTGTGATAATTCACCTGAGAATTGTTTTTTATTTTATTCATTAATGAGGAATCTCTGTAGCAATTGATAAGTGCTTATGGATCTCAAATGATTTGTTTTAAAAATAATAGGTCTACATGTCTGATCTTCACCTTAAATTTTTCCCCTAACTTTAGAATCACTTTCGTGACTGCTAGTAATTATTTACCTATTAAATGGAATAAATATCAATAAAATGCTGAACAAATACAAAAAATAATATTCTTGTTTTATACTTGTGATTAGATAATGGAAAAATGTTCTTTAACAGATCACACCCTTTAAGCTTAAAGCAGATAAAAATTTACTCACATTAAATTTTGTGTTGTTTATCAAAATATCAATATTCAAAATAAGATTCAAATTTCTGTGAGCAGTTAAAATTTTATATTTTATAGAATATTTCATTTTAAATTCTTGTAAATCTAAAATTAAGAAAAAAAAATTCACATATAATAAATTTATTATAAGGCATGAATCGTTCATGGAGATTAAACACAAATAATTTAATTAAATTATTATTCAATTTCAATTATTTTTCAAATTATTAAAAATAAAATTATAAGATGCATTTTTAAACTTCCAAATGTTTAACTATTTTAATATAACGTCTTTATGGCTAAAAAATAAACTTTAAAAATGAATAAATCTTTTATTCGAAAAAAATTTATGATTTATGATTTTTATCTAAGGGAATTTATGTAAATCATACGTATTTGGATTATACTTCAATAGCAGAACAAAATACAATATTCGATATTTAGAGAGTTAATAAAGCTATTGAATGAGCATTGTGGTTTTTAAATAGAGTAGAAGTATATTATAATTTTGATCCTACACTGGAATACCAATAAACTATATTCATGAAACTTTCGGGGCAGTAATTTTTTTGTACCAATAAACTTTTATTCCTCACTATTTAAATGTAACAGAAAAACTATTATAATTTTCCTCATAAAACTCCTATTAATTGTTTGGTTAATAAAAATCATTCTAAAGTAAAAAAAAGAATTCGAATCTTTCTTTATATAT
>JAPMOQ010019913.1:187751-231697 GCA_026543055.1 Argiope trifasciata | reverse complement strand
AAAAAAAAAAACGTTCTGCAAGTTAGGCAATAACACTGTAATTTCCAAGGGAAAAAACTACTACAGAAGACGAGAAATAATTCAAAAGCGACACACTACGACTCCAAAATAAAACTACATCAGCAGACTTAAATATTTCAAATGTTATACTGTGAAAGCCGACTCGAAAACAATAAAAGGAATAAATCACCAGTTTGCAGCCAATGAATATTGAGGCTTCCACAATTTGTTGCATTCAAAACGCTTAAAAAACCTGAAGCCAAATCAACGTGTTCTCACATGATGATAATTTTTTAGAAGAAAGACTAAAATAAAGATAAGGGCCAGTTTCATTTGCTCACAGACTGACGAAAGGAAAATAAAGTTAGGGGAGCATTTCAAATATGATTCGTGATTAAAAGAGGAAATGATAAAACGATATAGATTAATAAATAAATTCCGACTTGTCTAATTTTAATTTTGAGAAAAGGAAGGAATTAAGGAAATTGAATCATTAAATATAAATTTTCTAAGAATTTATATTCGGACAGGAACTAAATTTTATAAAAGAAATACGGTAGTGAAGGGGAGAATAATTAAATAATGCTATATGACAGCAATAAATGGTTTTATTAATTAAATAAAAATTTAAATTGGGAGTAAATTCGAAGAATCGACATACGATACTACTATTAAAATGAACAATAATGAAAGGCCTTCAATTGTAATTGTTAAAATTATTAGAAGGAAAATATTTTCTCAGAAATTAAGTGAAGAGGATCTAAATTTGACAATAGAATGACTAGGATCTCTCGACATTTTCATAATTTGAAGAGCTTAATGAGAATTATGGTTTTAATAAAATTCACTCATTATCCCCTACATCCCAAATAGGTATTGGTACAAAATAAAAAGAAGTTTTGGAAAATAAGAGATTCTATTTTTCTAAATGCATATTTCGCGTTAAGAATTGAATTTATAATAATTTACTAGAAGCAAATATTTACTGTAATACTCAGTACAATATATTTATTTTGAAATTTAGGAAAGTTCTTGATTTAAGTATATATTCTTTTAAGTATTCATGAGAGGAAATTTTACAAATCTTATTGATAGTTTTAGGAATGAGAAATTTATTGAATGAGTTATATTTGCAGGAATAAATTTTTAAAGAAATGTCACATATGTAAGAAAGGTATTTTCGGTTATTTATCATTTAGCAATAATAGTAATATTAATATTAATAATAAAAAATTACCAGTTTGTATTTCCTTTGTTAACTGCCTAATAAATGTGTTAAATTGATAGATTAAATAATTTTAAACAAGAAATAAATTTTTTTGTAAGTCAATTCCTACTTAGGTCAACAAAGAAAATTTTTATTTTAATTACTTTTTTTAAAATAATTACATTTAATATAAACATGTCTATACATATGGCAAAATCACAACGTTAAGTAGCAAAATGGAATTTCCTCTTTCCCTTTCTATACATGATGTTGGACTATTATTTTTGTTCGTTGCTATTTATTTGTTTTCTATTCTTCCGTTTCTAATTTATAACGCTGATGGTGGTCTATAATTTTTAATCGCAATATCTGAACTCACATTCTTCACCTTCAAGTGAAAAATGCTGAAGCTGAGCTACTGCCGATTGATTTCAATTTTCATTACAAACTGATAAAATTCTATTTAAAGTATTAAAAATTAATTAAATTTTATTAATGAAATATTTGAAAAAACTGTATTCGCATTAAGTATCATCCACTACAAGTTAAAAGATATATTTGAATTTGAGTGGAAGAATAAAAAGTATTTTATTGATGATTAGAAATTTGAACAAGATATATAAATGAATATAAATAGGGAAACAATAGTGTGAATTTAAAAAACAGGTAATATTTTGGAGATTCTTAAGAAGTCCTTGATATCTTTATTTTCCTTTTCCAGCTTAACATATTTTTGATATTTTGGCCCTTTGTTATTTTTTATATTTTGGCTCTTTGTTTTTTTTTAATATTTTGGCTCTTTGTTATTTATGATACTTTCATGTTTTGTTATTATTGTTTCTGTTTTACAAATTGTAACAGGTGTATTTTTAACAATATAGTTAAGTTTAAAGATTCTTATAATTTAAGAAGTTAATTATGGGGTGAATGGTACAAATTGTTCATGCTAATGGAGTTATTGATTTAATAAAAATGGTTAAGAAGTGGAATTACTCTGCTACTACCGATAGTTACAGCTTTTTAGGATCTATTCTTCCTCAAGAAAAGATGTTTATTTTTAGCTCTATGGACATGCTATTTTTTATGTTAAAATGGTGATAGCAGAATGGGTTGAGGTAGGAATTTCAGTAAGAAATGACACATTAACTCAATTTTATGCGTTTAATTCCATTTTGCCCTTAATTATTTGATTTATAGTAATTCTACACTTAATAGAAACTATAATAAGACATGATTTTATCCTTATTTTATAAATAAGGACAACTATGGAGCTACAGTTGAATTTGTGATTTTTTATATTTTATCTGGAAATACCTTGTATTTTGTGTTTATATAAAATTTTATTCCATCTGATTTTATGCTTATTTCTGTTCATATTCAAACAAAATGACATTATTTGTTTGCTTATACTATTTTAAGAGGAATTTTAGTAAAATTGAAGGAGGCTTATTCCGTCAATAATATCTATCGTTTCATGTATTTTTTTCAATCTCCATTTTTAAAGAACTGTGTTCTTTGCTTTAACGAAGGCTTCATTTTGATCTTGTTAATGGTTGTCAACATGAATTAATTTTATTATTATATTATGAATTAACTTTGTATTTTGTTAACCTGAATTAATGAGTGTGGATTTGATTATTTCTATATACAATAAGAAGACAACTTATTTTTGGAACAATTTTGGTGCTTTTCAATTAATGATTAAAGTGTAATGATTATTTTTTAAATGTCCAATCTTATTAACATTTCACTGGAATATAAGCCTGCATCGTGATTTCCCTGATAGAAAGGTATTTGCAAAATTTCCAGGATTTTTTATTTCCATTCATCTTTTACTAATTTCTTGGGTCCATTAATAATGGGGTGTTACCGCTTAGAAGTACCTCTTTTTCAACATACCAAAGACGGTAGTCCAATGGTGAAACGTCATTGGAATGTAAACGTATGAATATGTTGAAAAAGCATGCAGTATCATTTATTTTCATATCTATTAATTGTATTTGTATAGTATTAGTTGCCATTTGTTTTCAAGGAATGAAGACGTCCTTATTGAAATATGACTTGCCGTCACTTTGTCTTGATGAAATGTTTCGAAAGAAATGACGTGGTAGAAGGAAATGAAATTTATTTCTAAATATCGGACATAAAACTCTCTCTTGATAATTCTTTGAGTTAATTTCAACACTTTTTAGAATTTTTAATTCCCCGTACCGGAGATTCTGAAAGAATGTTAAATTCCTTACTGAAATTTAATTTGAATTTACAGAACCAGGTCCATGCATTTTTTCCCTCTTCGGTTTCGGTAATAAATAAACTTGTTTTTGTTGCAGTCATTTAGATAAACCTAAGTTTCGTCAAGGATTATAGTCTGTTTCCATTTATCTTCTGCTAAAAGTTTTTGTACAGGGTTTATAAATTGTTCTACATTGAGCCTCAATCTCGACGGAAAGTGGTGAACATAATGTTTTTATCTCTTTTTTTAGGCAGAAATCTTTATTTATTATTTTATGTGTTGTATTCGGTAAAAAAGATTACTTTTATTGCAGTCATTTAGATAAACCAAAATTTCATCATGTATTACAATCCGTTTCCATTTAACTCCTGTTAAATAATTTTTATACAAGGTTTTATAAACTGTCCTGCGTTGTGCCACAATCCTCGTCAAATGATGCCAAGCATAATGTTTATTGTTTTTTTATGCGTAAATCTTTATTTCTTATTTTATTTACTGTATTCAGAAATAGATAAACGTATTTTTGATGCAGTCATTCGGATAAACCCAAATTTCATCTAAGATTACAATCTGTTTCCATTCATCTCCTGTTAAATAGTTTTTATACATTTTATAAACTGTTCTGCGTTAAGCCACAATCCTTGACAAATAATGGTAAACATAATATTTTTATCTTTTTTTATACGAAAATCCTTATTTATTATTTTATTTCTTGGATTCGGTAATAAATAAAGTTATTTTTGATGCAGTCATTTAGATAAACCTAAGTTTCATCAAAGATTACAATCCGTTTCCATTTATATTTTGTTAAATAGTTTTTATACAGGGTTTTAAAAACTGCTCCGCATAAAGCCACTATCCTCGACAAATGATGGCAAACATAATGTTTTTATTTTCTAATACGGTTATTTATTGTTATTATTGTTATTTTAGTTATTGTTACTACAGGTGCATTTAAAGACTTAAAAATCGATTAATACGTCGGTAGATTCTCTATTATTGCCGACTTTTTCCTTTTAGAAATATTTCAAAATGTAAGCGCTCTTTTCGAGTATTTGTTTGGAGTTTTCTTTTCAAGTTGAAATAAAGATTGACAGATTTTCACTTTCGGATAAATAAAGTTACTCATTTCGCTTTTAAAAATTTTGATACCATGCATTTCATATCAATTTTGAATCATGGAGTAGGAACATTTCCTTCCGAAAAGCTAAAATCATTTCCTTTAATCCATTTATTTTTTGCACTTGCCATTTTGAAAGAAGTAAAAATTTAAAAGCAGCTGACGGTATTTCTCAATTTCAAATAATCAGCTGTCGTCAGAAATTTTCATTCCCAAACATCTGCTTCTTAACACTTTTTAATAAAGAAAACGTTCTACACATATGGTAAAATTCTTTGTAGATATAATGTTTTAGAATTTTATATTTTTTTATATACTTCATGTTTTGGGGATTAAGAGAGTTTCAAAATCAATTAATTTAAATTGTTTAAAACGATGTTTTGAAACCATTTTATAAGAAATAATTTTTAATGGCAAGTTAATTATTTTAATATAAATTTCTTTGTAAATTTTCATTTCTAACAACATCAACAAGAAAGGAATAAGGCAAAAGGAATGCCAAGTAAGATTACAGAAAGAGTTTTTATTTTCCAATTTCGCAGTATTATTAAATCATAACAAATTCTTGGGTAAGATTGGGTTTATACTATTAAAATAGTTAATATTCAAAGAATTATAAAAAAATTATTTAAGGAAGTAATTAGGTAGTAGATAAGATGCATAAAATAATTATACTCGAATGTTCTGCTAAGAAAATATTTCAAGGAATTTCTTGTCACCTTTTTTACTTCCTTGTACACAAAATAATTACAAAAAAGATATTTTAATTTCAAAAAATTCTATTAAGAGAATTTGATGAATCTCTACGTTTCAGATTTGAAGAAGAAAAGTAAGACAGGTTTATAGAAAATGAGATTTATATATTTCTTAATAATTAATACTTTTATTCAATTAAAATAGACATTTCAGTGTTTTTGATGTGTTGAAAGCAATTTATTTTTTCCAAAATTTTGTTTAAACATAAGAACAGGATTTAAGATGGAATTCTGAATATTTCTCATATTTGTGAATAGCCATTGATTACTTTTCACATTATTTTCAAATAAAAACACGTCAAAATGTTTTTTTATAAAATAATTGAAATTTCAGTAGTTTGTTTTGTAAATGTTAGATGCTAATTCTTAGAACATTTTTCGCTAATTATTTGAAGATTTTCATTAAATACAAAACGGTCCTAGATTTTGAAGAAAGAGAGTTAAATTTTGTTGATTCGAACTTTTTGTATTATTTCTATTCATAACCCATTTTTATATTGAAAGCATTCATAACGTCTAAGTTTAAATAAATTAGAAAATGTGAACGCTAGAACATATTCATTTTGTTGACTCGAACTTCTGGTATTATTTCTATTCATTGCCCTTTTTTGTGAAGAAAAATTTACATAACGTCTAAATTTAAATAAATTAGAAAATGAGAACGCTGGTAAATAATAGTTTACAGGTAATTCAATTAAAAATAGATATGTAAAAATTTTTTTTATCCAGTTATTTTATAAAAAAATTTAACATTTGTAGTTTTATTAAAATTATTTATTACCTTTTCTCAAAAATCTTGCTTTCAAATATTGAGAAGTCTGAATTAAAAAGATAATGAAATATTTTCCTGGTTTAGAATCGAGAAACCACAAATAAAAAAAAAACTAATTATAGGTGGTGCTCCATTATTACTTATATGAAGTTTTCTTTTCCTCTTCTATTAGATCAAGCAGGGAATGTTTTTGTGAGGATTTTTCTGAAATTGGAAAAGGCAAATGTAAATACAGGGTGTTTATAATTAAATTTCTATTTTGAAATGGTCATAAAAAGAAAACTACTGGACAAAATGCTATCAATCTTGATAATATTTTAAAAAAGGGCATGGACATTTTTTTTCCGGCAAAAAAAAGTTCAAAACTCACCACCAGGGGAGAAATGACGCTGTTTGGAATATTGTTAAACAAAGTAGGACTTGAAGAGTTTGTTCACCATTTCAAAGTTTGTTTAATAAATTTGGAAACGTGATTGCAAAACATGTTCAATGCTTGTTATTTCAAAAAGAACTGTTTATGATGGTAACCTGAAAAATTTGGCAGAACTGAAAGATGCAATATACCTACATGTGCGCAATATTCCTCTTGATATGCTAAGACTGTTGTTGAGAATGCAGTAATGCAATTTTATTTGTTTTCTGAAAATGGTGGACGTCACATTGAACATGCTTTGTAACACGTTTTAGAAACGATGAATCTTATTTTAAATCGATGTTTTCCTTCATGTCTTATTTTGCTGAACAATATTGCATACAACGCCATTTCTCCCCTGGTGATTAGATTTCGAACTTTTTTTTGGGGTGGCGAAAAAGACATTTTTATTTCCTACTTTAAACTATTACCAAGATTGACAATATTTGGTCCAATAGTTTTCCGTTTATGAACATTTAAAAGTGGAACTTTAATTATAACCACCCTATACTTTGCTACTTTAAAGGTTAAAAATATGATTTCAGTTGAATTTTCTCTAGCAAGTCTCCACTTTGAATTTGATAGTTGTCAATCTGTTCTAAAGCCAAAGTTAGTTTTATGGTTTCTTAAGCCACTGCAAGATGTTTAAATATTGAAGAACGAAATCACGCATTAATAAATATTTACGACTGTATAGTATTTAATCATATCTTTGAGCAGAAAATGACATCTTGCAAGCAATGTCCATTAACTAATATGAATTGAAATTGCACCAAATGTCCTGAAATAATGGAATTTGAAACATACCAATTTAAATCCTTTTCGCATTTTCTAAAGTGTGTATCATACATGGGATATGAAATGTTTATGTTTAGCTTTACATAAAATTGCGTCAAGTCAGAGATCAGGATCGTTTCTGAATCTAAAATGAAGCTTAGAGTGATAACGGTAATACAAAAATGCTCTGTTCTAACGAGTATAACTGCGGGACACTTCTTGTATACAGCCGACCACCCCGCTACCATTGAACGTTGCAGTATCGACAGGATTTGTTGGGGTCAATGCTGAATAAGTATTGTCCAACCTTACATGGACCAATGAGTCAAACTAACATTCCTTTATGGGTAGTAAATAGCTGTCTTTCTCCCCATCTGCACACTCTCAAACAGTAGAAATGAAACTATCCATCTTTAACATTATATCCTTCAGGATTTTGAGATGACCTGGTACCATCAGTACTGTACTTAAATCATTATTTACAATCTTAGGTTTTTCCTAACTCTGAGACCTCTATACATTCCATTAAATACTGGTAAACCGTACCAATTTCTTCACAAATGCATTTACTTTCCTGCTTTCTTCCAAATTTTTGGAAACATGCAGGAAATCTCCCATGGCCAGATATTATTTGGATTATAAGTGGATGGTATCTTCTTATTTTGATTTCCGGATTAAGAATAAAGTCTTCCTTTTTTGGACATATGCCATCTGCCAATCTGACCAAAATGCTACTTATATGGAAAGAAGAGCAGAATTGCAAACCTGTCCTTTAGGGCAGTCCAATTTTTGGTTTATATATATAAAAAAATTGATGCCAATTTTTGAAAAATATCGATCTATGGTAAACTTAATCATCAATAATAGTTCACGATAAATAGCGATCTATTCACAATTCATTTGCATTTTCGATTTCGTTCTGGTTACCTGTTAGTGTTTAGTTTTGTTACTGTTCCTTCTTATTGATACAGAATTTCTGTTAATATTTCTATAAAAACTGTCATATTCTAATATATAAAATCACATGTTTGGATTATGCGGTATTATGAATTGTCTTCATTAAAGCGGTTTAACAAAATTATTTTCTTTTTACTCAAAGGAAAACAGATATTATATAAATTGAAACTTCCTTTTATTTCGTGTCATTGTGATCAGTTAAGGTATTCTGAAAACACTGGTTTGGTGTACAAACACTCTCGAAATCATTGGTGATTTTCTTTACTTGTTATTTCTTGTAGTTCAGAATTTCCTCGTGCCACAACGGTTTTTTCTAGGAAAGGGAAGGCCTGACCTATCTTCCAGGAGAATTTTAAGAAAAACATATTGTTCAACTAAAATTTGCCAATAACTTCAATTTAAATTTTCATAAAAATTCTCGAGGGCCGTAGTGTCCTGGTGGTAAGGTCTCGGCTTTGGAACAGGAGGGTTTTAGGTTCGTGACTCAATTCCGCCGAAGAACCTTCGTGTAAGGGTGTCTCTTGCACGTTAAATCTGTCAGGCCAAACATCCTCCCGCTGGTGTAGTGTGATGTGGAGAGGGGGATCAGGTGTCGTCCTCGTCATTTGACCGCGATTCAAAATTACGTGGTTCATTCCAAAATTACTCTAGTGTTACTTTACAACGAGCGACAATAATATAACTAAACTAAAATTCATAAAAATTCTCCACCCTTAATATGGTATCTCAAAAACTTATAGAGGTACTTAAATGAATATTTCAGAGTGTGTTTTTAAGTAATATGGGCAATAAAATGAATCAAAAGTTTTATTGTTGGTGAAATACTTTTTCATTTATAGGTGTTTTTAGAAAAATGAAGTAGCGAATTTATGGGGAAAAATGCATACATACTCATATTTTTAACCCTAATTTCGTTGCATCTCAAAATGTTTCTTAGATTTTGGTTCATTTCATTCATCATTATATTCTATAACTTGTGTACAAAGAAAAATAAGACTCCTGCATTACAATTTTGTGCAGAGAGTTAACCGTTTTGGTTTAATTTCATTAAAATTAACTGCACATTTTCCGATATCTCAAAACATATTTTCAAATATTTTTTTTGTATTTATAGTGTTTATAGTTGCCAATACATCTAAAAAACTTAGATTTTTAAAAATCCAATTTTTTAAAATTTTTCCTTCGAACGTAGTCGGATACTTTAATATGTTAATCGATGCTATTTATAACTTATGAATAAATAATGATATCACGATATATCGAAAAATATCGAAATGTGTAGGGCGATATATTGCGATGGTGAAGTTCAGTCATCGCCCAGCCCTACTGTCCTTCTCTTCAATGAAATTCTTTTTAAATGCTGGCTCATTTGCTTAACTTTTTAGCCTCCCCCTTCCTTTATATAATAGAATATATATATACACTGATGGAAAAAAAATCTCAACACTAGGAAGGAGCTGTGCTAGATAAACGAAATTTGGTAGGCGTGTTTATACATCTGAAAGATGACGTCGATTCAAATTTCGAGCTACGCGCGTAAGTGAGGCGCTAGTAGCGACACTATGAACATGCAAATGAGGTTTGCTTTAAATAAGCGCTGTAAAGTTCGTGATCGTTATTTACAGTTGAGTTTTGACGTAGTGGGTTAATGTTAGTCAAGGATGCCTCTGAGAAGACGAAGAAGCCCTTATCAACAGCTCACTGAGTTTGAACGAGGTCGTGTTGTAGGGCTACGAGAAGGTGGGTTTTCTTTCCGCGATACTGCTGAAAGACTTGGCAGGAATGTATCCACTGTGCATGAGTATTGGCGGCAGTGGTCAAGGGAAGGTACTGCCTCAAGAAGACCAGGTTCCGGACGGCCACGTGGTACTACTGAGAGGGAAGACCGTCGTATTCGGCGTATGGCTGTGGCTAATCGTACTGCGTCTGCAGCTGAAATTCGAGCTGCAGTTGGCACCGCAGTGACACAACGAACTATTGCAAATCGGTTACTTCAAGGACAGCTCCGAGCCAGACGCCCTATACAGTGCATTCCACTGACTCCAAAACACTGCCGTTTGCGACGTGAGTGGTGTCACGCTAGAGAAGAATTAAGAAAACCAAAAGTGTACAGTATTATTATTATTGGAAAGGAAGAACGGTTGTTGGCGGCTAGGTCTGTACACTTTTGGTTCTCTTAATTTGAGTCATTAATTGTGATTTTTCTTACGTAGTTTTACTTTATATATATATATATATATATATATATATATATATTTGTTTCATTTGGTGAAGTTTTTTAATGTTTTGCTTTGTTTTTGTCTTTTGCTGTTTAAATTGGTATGTCTCTTTTGCCTTCATTTTCGGGGGATTTTCGGGTCACGAGGTGTCAATACTTTTGACCATTGTCCACCGATGCCTCACAGAAAAAATCCCTTATTTGGAATCCTTGCTTGAAAGTGGCCCCTGACGAAGTTTTCAGGCCGGATTCTTTTTCTATTGATTCTTGTTTTGATTCGGTTGTCTTATTTTGTTAATTTATATATATATATATATATATATATATATATATATATATAAATTCTGTTTTTTCTTCTGATTTAGATTCTTAATCTTTCAACAGTTATATATCTCCATACAAAAACATAGAAAACTTCTGTGCAAAGTTTCAACTACTGATCGTATTTTCTTTGTTTCATCTGAAAATATTTAAATAGATTTGTATTAAGAAACTGATTACAATCCAATTATTATCTTAATTGCTAGTATCAATATTATTTAAAAGTGTTACTAAAATTACTTAGAAATCCACTCCAGCAGGCTAATTTTGCTTTAATTGAGAAGGTCATGAATTTTTACAAAACCTTTATTGACTGTTAAAAGAAAGTTTTATTGGCTGTAACTATTAAAAACTCTTTTACCTATCCAGAATTAAAGTAATTTTAAGTAAGTATTTTATTATTTTTACTATTAAACAAAGCTCAAAGTGATTTGTATTTCTAGAAGTCAGGAAGTCTTTATTCTTTATTGAAATATATATTCTTTTGCTGGGTAAATAGTTTTAATAATTTTCTTTTTAAAATTTTAACAAGTCATATCAGTTACAATAAATATGCTCTTTGGATACAATCTAAAATATTTAAAGTTACAAATGTTTCTTTTTTTAATGGTGAAATATATCTCAAGGAGCATTAATTCTGGGAGTAATGTATTCTGAAACGTAAAATATTTAAACTAGTTAGACATCTAACAACTATTAAAATATGTTAACAAAAGAAATATCAGATACTAAGCAGTCATTTTTTTGCCTTCATTAGGAAATAAGCATTTTTGAAATTTCTCAAAATAACACATCACTTTGTAAGTCTCCGGTGTAATACTTATAGTGATATCCGGTGTGACACTTATAGTGTTATCCGGTGTGACACTTATAGTGATATCCGGTGTGATACTTATAGTGATATCCAGTGTGATAGAGGGCAGTACTGAAGTCAGACCCATATGATTTCTGGATAGCACCAATCTTCAAATGTCAAAATTTCTTGTCATTTAGACCATCAGTTTACATGTTACAGTGGTTTTAGTGGCACCAGTTTCGTAATTTTCAAAATAATGGGTGAAAAAAAAAGAGTTTCGTGAATTGATTAAAAACTGTCATCACTGGGGGAAAATATTGTGGAAGAAAAAAAAAAAAAAAAACGGGGACTTGAAAAACGTTACGAAAAATTTGCACTAGCGAAATCAGCTATTATTGACTGCTGTTATGCTAAATGTAAATGCGGAAGTGTGTTTTCTACGTGTATTGTTGTGACTTATGGCACTTTTTCGGTGCAATGACAGTTATCTGTCAGCGATTTAAGCCTAATGAGCGTCTCTTGTTTTTTCAGTGGCTTCAACTAGGGACAAGAGAACGACGTAGCTACTTCATGTTTCATATTCGCCTGCACAACACCTTTTTACAGGGGGTGGGGTACATTAACATGCCTCACAAAAAGAACACATAAGTGCAACTGTGCCCGAATCGGGACTCAAGCCCTGGACGTCCAGCTCATGGGGAAGATCACCAGGATATCCAGATCACCCCTAAGCGAGGACATCGGAAAAAGCACTCGTATAAACATCGACATTACTTTAGCCATATGTATGGCGCAGTTTTGCCAAGATAGGTTCTTGTGCCACACCATAAATCAAACCAAACCGATGTTATTTAGCGCTCTGATCGCCCCCAAATGACAGATGTTTCAGAAAACATGAAGAAATTCAGCCAAATAATTTTTGAAAACCGTAAAGTGAAATCGCGTGAGATAACTGACCGTTAAAAGATATCAGAAGGCAGTGTGTTTACGATTTTGTAAAAGATTTGAGCATCATTATGCTGTTTTTGAAGTGAGTGCCGTGTTTGTCCACACTGGATCAAAAAGTAACAACGTATCGACGTTTCAGAGAGCTGTTTGAAGCTGTTCATGCGAAATAAAAGAGATTTCTTGCATCAGTATGTGATAACGGATAAAACATGAATTCACTAATTAGCACCTGAATTATAAAATTTGTCGGTTGAATGGACAGCAGCTGGTGCAAGTTACCCAAAACGATCAAAAACTCGAGAGTAAGCTGTCAAGGCTACGACATCCGTATTTTGGAATGTTCAAGTTATTTTGCGAAAGGTGAAACTATCAATAATGAACGAATATTACACAACGTTATTGTATTTATCTAATGAGTGTTAAAATCAACAAAAAATGGACTCAAATTCATAAGAAAAACGTTCTGATCCACCAAGACAATGTCTCCTATCACAAGTCGATGAAAATGGTGGAATTGCCTTCCTTACCACCGTACTCTTCAGATCTTGCCCAGCGACTGCTAGCTTTTCACAGACATCAAACAGATGCCCCAAAGCTAGAAATTTTGCATGAATGTATAAGTGATTGCCGAAATTTTGGTCTATTTTCAGATAAAGACAAATCATTTTTCAAAACAGGCTTCAAAAGTTAGAGGAGAGTTGGAATAAATGTGTATCATTTTTGATGAAAAGTATGTTAATGAATAAAGTCGAATTTCTATAAACAAATTGTTTTTCTTAGTTAGATCGGAGGCTTATTGAATGATGAGATACTTTAATTCAAACTGCTTATTTTACAGTACAATTTCTTGTTTTCAAAATGAGAGTTTAATTTTTTAAAATATTAAATTAATAATTTTATTAAAGTCTATACCACTATATAGGTGCACAAGTACGATAATTTACTTCAAAGGAAGCTTGCATGAACAGGTACAAGCATGGTTTCCGTCAATCTAAAACAAAATATTGTAGAAAAATGATTGATTTTTGAAGAAAATATTGTATCCGCAGATAAAAAAGAAGATGATTAACTTAACACATTATTTCCAAGTACCTACAGCCGTGTTGATATCTATTTGTTAATATGAATACCATTATTGGTGTTTTTTATGTAATGGTTTTCTTTGCTGTATTATACTACCTCTGAATTTGATTGAAATTGGGTAGACGCTAACAGCAGTGGAATTGTTCTACAAGAAATGCCGCTTGACATTTTTTTGATGATTTTTGTTTTAGAAAGAGAATCAAGCTAAGAAAAGTGCGAATAAGGATCTTCTTCAGAATGTCCAAGGATGAATTTTTATTGAAATTCAATAAATAATTGAACTGAATTTTTGTAGACTTTGTTGAAGAACTTTTATTGAAAATTTCGGGTTTTTTAGAAAGCTGTAAAAACAGTGTTTTTTTAAACAAAAAATTACACCGTTAATAGCAAATTCATTTCAATAAAAAATATCCTCTGAAATATGCTATAGAGCTGCTATTTTAAAGTTTTATCACAAAGCGTCGGCTGACAACAGCATTTTTAAATAAAATAATTCAATTTTCTTTTGACGAATGGATTTATGAAGAATCACTAAACATTCGAAGAAGTTGCTGCTAAAATTGATGCTGATAGCGTACGATATTTGAACGTTTTATTTCTTCTATACTGAAGAAAAATTGTGATATTATTAGTTAAATTTACCACAAATAATTAAATTTTTAAATTATTATGTTTTTATGAATTTGGATCAAATTCTTTTTTAATGAGAATTCAATGCTTTAAACCGAACTCAAAAATATTATTTACAATTTAAAATTCTCAAAACTAATTAAACGATATTAATTTAATTAGCTTGTAACTGTATTTAAGTAGACATTTTAGAGAGTTTACACTGTTATTTCGAGTGTTTAAAACAAAGCAAAATTTATGTTTTATCAATTCCTTCTATTAATTCACATTTTCCTTGTATATATATATATATATATATATATATATATATATAATATTGTTGAAATTGTTAATCGTTAATAAAAAACTTTTTTTTCATCCTCTCAAGTTCAAATACATTTTTTTAAACTTATAGTGGAGGACAATGGATGATAATATAGTTTTGTTTTCAAATATTAATGCATTAATTAAATTTTATTAATTTTTAATACTTTAAATAGAGCTTTAGCAGTTTGTAATGAAAATTGAAATCAACAGGCAGTAGCTCAATCGGTAAAGTGCAAGGATTTCAGTATTTTTTACGTGCAGGTAATGAATGCGATTTCAATTCTTTCGAAAATCAATAATTTTTTGATGCTTAAATTTTTTTTTTGATAATTAATTCATTAAAAGTAACTGAAATAAAATTTTTCTTTGTTGACCTAAGTAGAAATAGAATTATATATATATATATATATATATATATATATATATATATAGGAAAGAACACAACTACTTAAAAAACCTCAATAATGGAATTCATATTAACAAATATATATCAATACGGCTGTAGGTACTTGGAAATAATGTGTTAAGTTAACCATTTTCTTCACAATTGAATTTTTCTTTAAAATTGTAGTCTTAAATTCTTTTGTCTTTTTGAAACTATGAGCTCATTGAAGGCGATACTCATTACACCACACACCTATAACAAGCGTAACTGTATGTCCTATGACTGAGCAACATGCTGGATGGCGTTTTCTTTTCTACCCTCGATTCCAAAATTACTTAGGAGCACTGTTTTGGTGTGTATCGTGTCAAGAAGAATATTATTCATGTATTTTTAAAAGCAGAGGATAGTAGTGCATAATTATTTGTAAATAAGACATGTCAACTTTTCATTACAACATTCAGATTTATTAATTTTATAAACACAAATACAATTTTTTTTTGTAAATTTGATTACAAATACAAGCATAAAGTCACATACAAGAGCTAATAATTCCGCAGAAATACATAAAGATGAAGATAGAATATAATGTAATATACATATAGATTATCTAAAACATTTTATGAACCATTTTTCTATATTAGTGTACAACTTAAAGTTCATCCAAAAAATGTTACAGCCTATCTGGCCATACTTGATACTATATATAGTTTACACAAGCATTGCATGACCTATTTGGCCATATTAATATACTACATAAATGATATACAAAATTCTTATGAGTTTCTTGTCATATTATGTACTGCATATAGTTTATCGGAAAAAAAATCATGACCTATCTGGCCATATCAATCAGTTATCATCTACACTACATTAAAGTGCTCACACAATTTAAATCCTATTCTAATACAGATCGTAATTCATTTTACAATAAACATAATTTAAATAAGTCCCTTCATCTACTTTACATTTAATGTATTATTATTTGATGAAAAATGTTTTTCATAATCTGAGTGATTTACCTAAATCTACTTTATAATCACACATAGTATGTTTACTTTAAATATATCGATACACTTCAAAATTCACAACATACATGTCTAGATCTACTGTGTAAGCAATTGGTACACTTCTGATATATCAATTTTCTCTAACATTCACATCTTCTCTATCTACATTATAATTTCCATTCTCAAAGGAGAATTTCATCTGACATGGATCACTAGTCGGTTTTGCATCAGCATTGTTAGTTTAGGGGATGCATCTTCAAAGGAAAATCGTCGATGGCACTTTTAATCATGTGCCGCTTATCATGATTAAAGCTCTTTTACTGTTTGTCGAGATGACTAACGAAGAGTGAGCGAATAGTTGAAGCTTGGACCCATTTTTCCCTTTTCGGTCCAAATACTTTTGGAGCTGCTGCATTTTAAATCTCTAAATCTGGATTTGAAAGTCCGGGTAAAATGGAGGAAGTAAATATTTTAAAAAATGTTTAAAATAGTATCTAAATTCTTAAATATATTATTTGTCGCTCTGGTTTGTTTCTTGCAAATTTAGGGAAGTGGAGCAAAACAGATATCTGGGAAGGTTATTGTTTACTATATTTTTATTTTTAGTTAATATGGCAAAAAGCAAGATAAAATGTTGAATTTATTATTCATTTCATATTTGATTTTTACTAACATGGAGGCCAAACCAAATTACTAAAACAATTAAAATACCACAATGTTAAGTCAGTACAGCCCTGATATGTTTTTAAAAGGCAATTCTAAAATTACTAATAAGGTAAGTAGTAACGAATCAACTAATTATGTTTCCAAAGAAAAATCTCTTCGTTTTTAAAAAAAATTGAAGGAAAAAATTCAAACTATGCGGTTTAAAGCTAAATAAAAATAATATAACGCATTTTACAGAGTTAATCCACATAAGAGATTGTTTTTTAATAGATGAAATAAATTTAACATAAAAATCTTTCAGGTTTTTTTAAAAGTTTTTTTTTTTCTGCTAGCAATTCATTCTCAAGAACAAAAACTTTTCGTGACTCCCACATTTATTAGAAAAAAAATCACATTCAAAAATTGAAAAGTAACCACTGATGAACGACAAAGAATTTAAAATTTAAGATGCTTATTTTGCAAATTAAAAAATATTTAGATATTTAATAAGTAGTCAAACAAATTGCTTTAATTTTACTCTATTCAATCAGAAAATGTAGCATCAAAAAGTTTTAATTATCAAAAGTTCAAAAAGCGCCTCTATTTAGGATTTCAATCTGTAGTTTAAAAAGACAAATTGCACATATTTATTCCCCCACAGAAATCGTGATAAGTGGATGTTTTCAGTTTCAAATTCGATTGCTTGTAGATTAAACCTCTCTTATAGAGTACCACAAAATCATTGAGATATTTTGCTTAGTTTGACTATCAAACATATAATACATCTTTGATGAAAATTGCGCATTGATTTTCTTTTAGCTTAAAAAAAGGTGACTCTTGAGAGAAGTGTCCATTTTAGGGAGGTTTCAAATTACTAAAAGGCTCTTCAAAGCATCGAAGGATTTTTTTTTTATTCTTTATTTTATTTATTTATTTAATAAATCAGGCTTCTTCTCTAAAAGACTTCTTTTCTTTTGTTCATTATTCATGGGTATCCGATTGTTTTGAAATCTTTTGTGAATGCCAGGAAAAGTACTTCATTCGTGCGGTAGGAAAGTTAATCGTTTAAACGAATAATGATGAGTGGAATATATCACTTAAAAACAAAAAATAAAATCATATGACAAATAAAAAGTGATGCGAAAAACTTTGCATCACTTTAAAATGAAAGTGATATATTTAAAACTCAAAGGATTTTGATAATGCAATGCAATTTTTTTCCACAATAATACGAATGATTGAATAATACTCGGTGATAATTGCTTTGTCTTAAGAATAAGAACTAAATAATAGTTGGAAGTTGAAATTAGGGTTTTATAAGATAAGGCTTAGAAGTGTTAAGGATTTGAGGAGGGGGGTAAGTCATTTACACGAACAACTATTCCAAATATCACTTTTAATCTATAAAAAGATTTGTCATTAGCAAGAATATAGGTGCGATAAAAGCGAAAGAATGACAAGTTAAAAAAATATTCTAAATTTTTTTTTCAGTTGACCAAATTTATTTCAACATTTTAATCCTTTTTCTTCCTGATTTTTGTACATCTTGAGGTAATTCGTTCACTGTAGGAATGAAATGGTTCTTCAAAGATGCATCTCCTGTTATACGAACAATGTTTAATGCGAATGCTTACCATAACCAATGTCAATGGCGAATTTCCCTTTACATGGGGAATTACTTCAGAAATAGTAATGTATGCGGTTGCAATAGTGATAAGAGTAGTGATAGTGATAGCTCATTAACTCATTCATGGGAACATCACCTCAAGATGTACAAATTTTTTTTCTCTCAAGAAGATCGGGAATATTTGACAACAAGAGAACAGCTTATTCTTGTATCAAAGTCAATGTATTACAGTTCTAAACCCAGATTCAATGATTAAAATGCAACTCTATATTTTCATTCAAAATTAATTTCAGTTTTTAAATGGCTGATAAACTTTCAAAGCTCGTGAACTCTTGCATGTAAAAATGAAGATGATTGTGTCTGTAACTAACCTGTATAAGACTCATATAAAAGGCTTTCTTTGTAATTGAGCCGTGCCTGGAAAATCTTAAGAACATACAATTGTATGAACAAAGATTGTCTTGCCGTTTTAAATATGGATAATAATAAAAAATAAATAAATAACGAAAGAAAATATAGTTTCAATAAAAAAAGTAGACACGGACAGGATTTTTGGAATCCATTTGGATACCGGTAAAATACTGAAAATCTTATCTATGTCTATTAAGATGCTTTCAAACGCTAGAATTTTAAATTGCCTTAGTAGAACAAATCTACAAAATACTAAAATATAGAGAAAAAATATTATTTGTGATCAGTTTTGGGAAATTGTTGTAAATGTAAAAATTTTAGATAAGAAATATTTAGAAACAGGGAATAATATAAAGAAGGTGAATAAATTTATATAATTAAAGCTCTTATAATCCTGCCTTTTCGAAAATGTTTTATAGCAGCTGTCTTTCACTATTTTTGAGAAATACTTTCTAGTTACAGGTAAGCTCGAAGCACTGTATAGAGAAGTTCATTTCACGCATTTTACTTAAATCAGCCATGTTCATTCACCATTATATTGTCAGTATTTCAGCACTGAAAGCTGAAAAAGAAATCTCATTGTTCTAGTGAAGCATGCAATAATTTTTTCTCAAAACCAAATGAATAAATCAATTACATTTTAATGCATTTCGGTTACAAGTTCAAAATTTGTCACTCCATTTCTAGATTACTTTTCTTTCTCCCTTTTTTAATTGATAAATAGGATTTTTAAGGTTGATTAATTATGTTTTAATTTGAAGACATTTAAATTTACCAAACACAAAATAAAATCCAGATTTTTTTAGTTAGCTTTTTAGCGCAAAACATTCATTCCAAACAGCAAATAAAATTTTGAGAAGAGATGAATATTTTTTCCATACGTTGGAAGAGAGTACATTTTAAAATTTTCAATTTTATTGTCAAAATTGGATTTACAATCAAGAAACAAAAATGCCCCTCAAAAACTGAATATTACAGTTAGCAGTTTTATAGCTTATATATATAATAAACCTATGATTCTCAGTACCCCTTAAAGACGGCAAACATATAGCTTGTCAGAGCTTAAATAAAACTTTAACTTTCAAATTGAATTATAATAAGATGTAGATCCTTTTATCGCTCTGAGAATTATTTTTAACAGCAGTACAAGTGAACCAAAAAGAAATGAGCAAATAAATCTAATTCATATCATTGTAGCCCGCCACCCTTTGTCTGCCCTTACTTCTTGGACTTTGAAATGAAATGTACGTATATAAACTCTTGTGCAGCTATCTAATGTTTTAAGTAACATAAAAGCTTGATTATTCATAAAAATTGCAAAATTACTTTGAAAAAGACGATGAAAATTAATTTACCAATGGCGCACATTGTGTATAAACTATACAAGGAGGGGAAGTTTCATTTCACAGGTTTCTAAGAATCATGTGGGTATGCAGGAATCGGAGAACAAGCAATACTAAAAAACGAATGATTGTTGTGAAATTTAAAAAAAATATCTCATGAATGAAAGCAATTTTTTGAACTATAGCTTTACATTGGATGACTAAATATGGTCCATAAACCCCCAAGCAGCTTGATACGATGGGGAATTCAAACATTGAGCAACATGGGGAGGTGGCAAAAGAGAGAAGATTTCGATTTTAATGTAATTTATTTACTTATTTTAACATTACATATTTTCGTTTTCAAACTTTGTTAGTGTATACAGATATATTTCTATTTTTAAAAAATCTACCTGTAATCGTCAAGTCTTAACTGAAACTCATAATATACATTAAAATAAATAGATATATACTTCTATGGATGTTTTTCCATCTTTACATACAGCTCAAAATTTTAAAACGGTTTCAATTTATTTAGAAAATAGCATGCTTCACTTTATTAGCTTTCTTTCAGTTTATGAGAAGTGCATATGAGCTTTAATTTAGTATCACTTCTACATACATTTATAGTCACATATTTTTGCCATGCAGAAAATTGACTTCTTAGTAATCCTAAGTCCAATTATGGACTCTCGCTCTTTATGCACTTGCAGGCGTATAACTCTTCTAAGCAGAAACTTTCAATATTCGTCATTCCAAGCGCAATTATAGATTTTCACTCGATCACTTGTTTATAATATATGCAGTATTTGTAGTTGGCGTCTCCATGTGGAAAACAATTACGTAGTACTTGTTGCTCAATGCGTAATGAGCAAATTTCTTTCGGCGTTATATATGTAACACCGAACATACAGGTATATATTATGCTCTTCTGGGAACAAAATCTCATTTTACCAAAACGTGTTTATCAATCAGTTGTTTAATTCTGTCTGAATTAAAATGAATCTCTGATTCTTTATTTTGCCGTTTCTCAGTTTCTAATAGCTCTGAGGCATTTTAAATGATCCTTCGAATTTCATTGATCATATGCTATGATCTATACTGCTTTGCTATCTTTGTAATCGCAAAGATAGCATAGCATTAGGTTACAACAGAGGTTATATCATAAATATAATATAGATAATACTCTAAAATTTTATAAGAAGTAAACACAACTGCATATTTACAACAAAAATTGTTTGAAAAGAAAAACAAAGTTTAAGAATTCATACAATTACAAGTGTTGAAATAGTATTACATAATAGAGATTGATATTTTAAAAGAACAAGTAAGAAAGCAAGAGGAAATAAATTTTTTGAAATTATTTACTAAAAATATATATCAATATATTTTTTCGTTAGCTACATAAAAGGAAAAATGAGAGAAGACTTTCATATTATTTCGGGTATAAAATATGTAATAAATCTGAAATCTACTGAAAGACATCCCAATATTTTTCACAAGAATTCAGACATCAAAGGTGTTGTCACAGTAAGTATTATCAAAAGTAAGTAAAAATGTCAAAATAAACAAAAATAATTCATGTATTTAGCGACTGTTAATTAAGAAAAATACTAAAGTGCATTTTCATAGCCAAAATTAAATTTTCTAGATTTTTCATCGTTCAAAGAATATAAATATTTTGGTGTAGAGTAAAAAAAAAAAGGAAAGAAAGATTCGTTCATTTGAAGGATATAACACGGCATAAAAATATAACAGTTCATCCACGTATTTTTTACAGAGATTAAAGAATGAATTGTAAGGGGGCCAAATGGACACTGTGCAGTTTTTTAAAAGCATGTTAAGTCATGAATCATGTTAAATATTATTATTTTGATCGTATATGGTGGTTTTAAAATTTAGTAACTAAACGTAAAACTCATGCTCATATTCTTGAATGATTCATGAAGTTGCTCATGAAGTGCTTAAGAAGAATGTGAATTCTCTTGTTAATGATCTTAAAAAACGTAATCATTAAAATTTCTTAAGCTCAAAAATGACAATTTGTCAGTTAAATAAGAGTGCGAAAAAGGCCAAATACTCAGCTTATCACTTTGAAAAATTCCGATATTTTCTTATGGTCTTTTATAATTATATAAAGTTGCGGAAAAAAAGAGCCACTCGACATTATTCTATAATAGTTCATATTGCAATCATACGAAAGATATAATTCGAAAAAACTTAACGTACTCTCAAAGATTTTTAAATTCAAAATTTCATAAAATGCCGTCTATATACTAAAAGAAGGAAAAAAATTCCAATGGCAACCCCCCTTTTCTCATCAAATTTTAAGACTGCATCAAAAATTATTCACGAAAACCATATTTCATTAGTGTAATCTATTCATTTCCAAACTATGAGCAAACAAAATTTTGAATTTCTATCGCTAAAATTAATTTAAAAAAATTTATTTCATATTTTAAAAAGTAATGTTGTTAATAAGCTAACCTTTTTTAATGAAAATATAAGGTTTTTTACATATTTCCTACTTATATTTATTATTAAAAAGTAATTTTTCATTATTCAAAAAAATCTCCAATTAGACTTAAAATTCTTTTAAGTGGGCATATATCGGCTGTTTGAGGGAGAGATCATGTAAAATTTCTACTATTTTCTAAGAGTACTTTTTCTATAACATTAACAAGAAAACTTTTACTTAAACAACGAAGTTTTCCCTTTTGGTGCCTCAAGCGTAAAAGCGATTCAAGATTTAGTGCAATTAAAAAAAAAAACTTTCAATGTTCTTGAAATTTTTAAAAAGAAAAACAATAAAAAAATTCTGAAACTTTTTTACTATAAATATAATTTATCATGAATATAATTGCAATCAGTTTTAGCATGAATATTACGACTTTGAAGATGCTTTTAAATTATCACAAAGATAAAAATAAAAATAATTTTTCAAATCTCCAGAGAATATCTAGCGTTTACAGACCCAAATGTGAAAATGATCCTTTAACATTTCAAACATCTCAATCATGGTATATAAATCAAAATTTTTTCTCCAGGTGAATGGGGGAATGTATTCATAATTTAAGAAAAGGGTGTTGCTATTGTAAATTTCAAATTTTGTACAATTTTAAATACGTGGCTATGAAAATTTCAGGTACAGCATCTTTTGATTGCAGAATAAAACTGGGTGACTCCCTTTTTGCCGCAACTGTAGAGTTATACACTCTGATACTTTAGAAAGTTTAGTGATATGATTGATCCTGTTAGGATAAATATTTGTATTAATATTATCTTTAAATATATTTCGGAATACTTTCTTGATTACTGTTATTTATTTCCTATCTTGTGAATTGTAAGTGTATAAAAAGTAATGAGCTAAGTCTAAAATGAAACTATTGTATGCTTTTTTCCTTTTATCACTGAATATGTATATTAGAATCTGATTAATCCCAGATATTTTGAATAAGACTTTGGAATCTATTCAAATGACACAAAAGAAACCATTAACAGGAGCCTCACTCCACAAAATTTTAAAATCTTATAATATGACTAAGCAGTAAATAGCGTGAAATAGAGAGTCTTGCCTTATTTATAAATAAACAGTTCAAGTTTATGAGACATTATTAAAACATAAGAAAACAATGACAAAAATTCAATAATTCCAATATAAATAATAATACAGATTTCATAATACAAGCAGTTTTAAGTTATAGTAATATAAATTTTTATGCATCTTTAAGTTATAGTAATATAAATTTTTATACTGAGTTACTACTGCTTTGTTTTAGTTCGCTGTAAGAGCAATTGAAATACAGCATTTTTCCTAAAATTGCTTTATTTTTTTAAAGCGTTTTTAACATTTTAAAAATGGATTAATGAGATTCAAATATATCAGAAATTACATCTTTTAAGCTCAGCATTGAAATAGGATTCTCTGAAAAGTATATAAGTTTCTCAAATTATTTGAGATTTCATGGATGGCTGTTAATGAAATTACAAAATTCAGCTCTTTAAAAAATTGTAAAATGAACAATAGAAAAATACGTGTTTAGGAAATTAAAAAAGACGGCATTCAGCGATATTATTCTCAACGATAGACTCACTCATGTCATCAGATTGGACGTGTGATGCTACAGAGCATATTACGTGAAAGTAGATATGCAGCTCATTTGTGTATAAGAACGGGCAACGCTTCTCGAAGTGATCTTGAAGATCCTCAAAAGATGTGAAGCCTGAAAATAAATTGTGATTGAAATAAATCGATAGTAAAAGTTTTGAAATATCCCTCAACATTTCATGCCTATTTGTAGATGAATCGGTGTACACACAGTTGAATCACTACCAAATAATTCAAATTTTTGGTATTTGAACATTGGTGCTAAGAAAAAACATTCATTACGCATTAAAGTTACGCATTAAATTGAAGGGCAAGTTTAGGCTTATAATGAGGCAAAGCATGTTATCACAAAATCTATATATTAAGAGAGCCGAGTTCATTAAACACATTTAGAGTAGAGCATTTTTTTAACAAGGGAACTAATTACATTCCAGTGTTTGCTTAGAATCTCTCTGTTATGAGCTTCGAAAAGAAAATAGAGGTTTGAATATTCAATGCTAATTTGACGGTATCATCTGAATGGCACTAAACAAAATTGCACAGAAAACCAATGATAGCAGATTGCGGTCACAGCACTAAAAATCCATCGTTCTGTTGTATGCTACTTTTCAAAACTGAAATGAAAATATCTTAATAGAATCTCGGTGAGCAGAATACCAGTCAGTAGATGTTTACTATTCATAATTGCTTAAGATATATGTTTTCTATTCCACTATTCAGGAAACATATCTTACATAACAGATTTATTCTTGCATGAAAGTATCTACTTTTTACAATAAGTGAATATCTAATCTTAATTCTGGCTAACCATAGTTTCTCTGGTTAAATGTTTCCTGTATCTGCAAGTGTGAAACATTGGAAATTAGCTTTGGCTTCTACAGCATTGATACAAATAGCGGAATTTTGAATCTTTGTAATATTCTAACCAGATGTATGCAAGACGACGTTTGGTTTATATCCTATTGAAGACTGAAACAAATTGGGCTAGTGAACACCTAAGTTATATTCTACTTTTCCGTTCATTGTGTTCATTGTTCCTACTGTGTTGCACATGAAAAGTTTTCTATAATATTAGCATGATATACCTATGAATAATCGGAAACACTATTTTTCAACTCTAGCGGCATCTCAAGTTAAAAGCCTATAATATCTAATAAAACGATTATAGAAAGAAAATCCAAGTAGGAAATTTCCTTTCTGCCTGTAGAAAAGGAATGACTTTTCTTAGCTTTCTGGTAAATAACTTCGTGACAAAAAAAAAAAAAAGATACGTGCCCCCGATTTAGTATTTTGTTTAACATATGTAACACCAAAAAGCTTTTACTTTATTCTGTTTCCACTCGTAGTGGAAACTGCAAGAATCGCCGAAAAGTGAGCGCTATCTTAATATCAAGAAATAAAGAATTAGAATAAAAGGAATGAATGTAATACGTTACGGTGGATTTCATTCGGTTAATTACATCTAAGTGAGTTAATCTCAATTTTAATTTAGCCATATAAGAAGCGTTATTAGATTTATTGAAAAATAACCTTCTTTGGTAATTTGGCATTGTAAAAGTAAATTTGCTGAAATGATATTCTTTTCTGTATTTATTTCAATGATACTGCATGTGCATATCCTTTGTTTGACAATTTACTCATATTTTGTAATTGAACATATAAACGATATAAATTGAACATATAACGAAACATATTCGAGGATATATACATATTAGCATATGTTATTAATCAGATCACAATCAGAAATTAAATTTCTTGAGAGGCCCTTTTAAAATTCCTATATCAAGATTTTTCCAGTAAAATTTTCAAATATATAAAAAAGAATATTTCTATATTTCAAAATTTCATAGTTTTCTACTTCTATATTTCAAAGTTTGGGGAGAGGAGCTGCTCGTTATCCTTAAAAATATGTTATTTGAATGTTATTTATGAATATATGAGTAAGCACACATACTAGATATATATGAAGGCAATGCAAGGATAAGAACTCATTAAAATTAGCGAGAGGGAAAAGGGTAAACGAAAAATTTTCGACATTTAAATTATGAATTTAAGGCCATTTATTTTCCCCGGACGTTACATATTTCAAAAATGAAAAAAATATACGTAGAATTTATTTGTTTTGGTTTTTGATTATCCCTTTAAAGTAAACTTACATGAAAAGTGCTTTTAAATAAACATGATAAGCTCTAATTTTTGCATCAGATCATCTCATTCTACAATAACTAACGTAATGATAGATTGATGTCTTCATTGTAAACAAGTGCTTAAAAGCTGCTAGTATAAAACTTAACAGTCAAAGGTAATTAAAATTATGTTTATTATTTATTACATTTTAATCCATACATCTTACGACGTGAGGAAGTGTTATTCCTCATCCAGTCGAAAGATTCCGTTTTTAGCCGGTAGGATGATTCATTTGTAACATCGATTAGTGTTTTCAGCCTGCAGTTTCAGTTTCATTTATGCTATGCTCAGCGTTTGTTCAGTGACTATGTAAATTAGTAATTGCAGTATTAGTTAAATGACAAGTTAATAGTTTTCTATTTTAATTTAATGGATCAATATTCTGATGTGCTTGAGTCCGTAGTTGAGTAAGATGCAACTTCCAGTTGATCAACATGCTTTCTCCCATTGTCTTAAAGATGAAGGCCAGGCATAGCGCCAGACATGTTGCCTGTAATGTCCTGAAACTTATTCCTCTCTGCTAGTGCAATGAAAGAATGTGAGAACAATTAATTGAAATCTCTTCAGAATATCTTTAAATCTTTTGAAATGGATTTAATTTGATTGGCGTGAAAACACTCACAAACATATGGCAAACACCGATTTACCAACGCGAAGATTTAGATATTAAATAATTTCGAATTTTCATGAAAAAGCTGTAATTTGCATTTAATTAATTTATAGCGATGTTTTCTGAGTATTAGAATGTGTAAGTACGTGTAATAGGCTAATTTTTTTTGCATACTTAGCATTTATTAAATTTTTACTGACTTTTACTTCAAAGAACCTAATTCAGTTATTAAAAAAAGATATTACTCTTGAAATAGAAGAATTTATAAAGAGCTATATTATCATAACTCTATCATCTAATTCAAGAAAATAACAATGATTTACAGTCAGATAAAACAGGCATGTTGCCATTGCTTATGGTAAAACCCCAGTGATTGCAAAGTTAAGATCTTATCTCTAAGCTCTGGAGATCCATGAAATAAATAGGAGGAAGATTTTCTTCAACTTTTATTTAAATTAAATTATTTTGAGCTCTTTACCACTGTAACACCATTGTAGGCGAACACAATACATTTATTAATCTTACCAGTCGTTTGTATCTGCCGTATAAATTATAAGTACTGCAATACAAATATTATATCAGGAAATCACTTCAGTAAGCAGATATTTTTTTAAATGCAATTAAAATTGTTGCTTACCGTTGGATGCTGTAGGGGATCTTTGAGATAATTCAATTTTTTTATCAAAGAGATCTTTCTTCGTCCAAAACATAATTAGTGAAGTATTACTGAGCCATCTTGACCTATACAAATTGTTCAGCACGTTCAACGAGTCTTCCAGCCGATTCTGTGCGAAAGAAATCAGTTTAAACTAATATAAAAACTGGTGCTATAGGATGAGAAATGATTCTTATTGAGATTTCATGAGAGGTAACAAAAGGAATTGAGAGATTCCAGCAAGTGATCCTATGAGGAAGATAGAATATTAACAGACGCCAACAATCAAATCTACAAGGGAAAGAAATGAGTAAAAATCTCCCTCATCAGCCTGGCCAAATCTGTGAGGACAAAAAGGAATATTTATACGCATACTTAAAAAATGAGTTACTTTTTTTTCCAAAGGTAATTAGAAGTCTATCCATTTATATTTAATTCAAGCTAGATAAATCTTTCAGGGGTAATTTGAAGTATGCATAATATTCCTAGCTTTTTCAATACCTATATATTTAATTATGGGGGAAATGCTTTTATGAGAGTTGAATCTATTTTTTTAATATTATTTTTCAGAAATTGTATTGTGCCTTTCAGAGAATTTAAAGTCGAGGAGAAGCTTATACTAGCATTTCCATTTACTCAATTACAAGAAATCATTTTAAAACACTTCCAGATTTAATATACGCAGAATGGTCATAAGAAATAATCTATACACTGACTACCAATAAGTATTTGGACACCTATGCAAATGACGATATCTACGGTCCCAAGGTACGTCACGGCCTCCGCCGGTATATATCGTGTAGGAAACAGCATCGGCTGTAGTCGCATGCAAGATGCCTCGCAGTTCGGAGCTCTCTGATTTCGAGAAAGGTATAATTATCGGGTATCACAAAAGTGGCCGATCCTTAAGGGACATATCTAGCGATCTGAAGTACCCAAAATTGACAGTAGCCTATGTGATTAAGAAATGGAAGGTGAGTTGTGATTGTTGGAGTGTGCCCCGAGTCGGCAGAGCAACGAAACTGGTAGAGACCGACGAGTGCTGTCCAGAGAAATTCAGAAGAACCGCACCTAGCCGATGGCCCTCATCCGCGAGGAGTTTCAACAGGCATCCGGGAGTATTGTTTCAATGAATACCATCCGTAAGGAAGCCCATTTGCTTGGTTTTCATGGTCATGCTGCTGCCAATAAGCCTTTAATCACAATGTCCAACCACATTGCTCGGTTAATATGGTGCAAAGCACATCGAAATCGGACCGTAGATCCGTGGAAACGGTTCTTTGGAGTGACGAAACAAGGTTTATTCTTTACCGTTTGGATGACAGGGTCTGGGTCTGGCGTCTACCTGGAGAACGTCTCCTGCCAGAATGCATTGTGCCAACAGTCAAGTTCGGCGGAGGTGGAATTAGGGTCTGGGGGTGTTTCTCCTGGTATGTGTTGGGACCCTTGGTCCTCATTCATGGTAAGTTCAACTCTGATGCCTTCTGCACTATTTTGGATGACAATGGGCTTCCTACGTCGTGGCAGTTTTACGGGTTAGGCTCCTGATACTTTCAGGACGACAATACCAGTTGTCATGCTTCGACGTTAACCAAGGCTTGGTATAGTGCCAATGGAGTTCATCGAATGGACTGGCCTGCCAGAGTCCAGACCTGAATCCTATCGTGAACCTATGGGACGAGTTGCATCGCCGAATTCTTCAGGGGTGTACTACCCGTGAAGGAACTTCTATGTCTTCTCCAAGCTGAGTGGAAGAAAATACCACTAGCTGTCATACAGACTTGTGGGAAGTATGCCCCGGAGGGTCCATGCTGTAATTACCTCTCGTGAAGGTTCTACCAACTATTATTTTTTCTTTTCTATCACAGGTGTCCAAATACTTATTGGTAATCAGTGTATAAAAGTATGCGCAACTTCTATACCTCTTTGTCTAGATTTCCTTCAAACTACTTAGCACATCATTATTTGGTTTTGGTTCACCGTTTCATCATTTTTCGGTCTAAGCATTTTGAAATTATGGGCATAAATGTTTTCTGTCTGCATGATCACAGATAGATTAACAGCACAGTAAAAGCTACATAGATCATTATTCGCACTAATGAATTAGTCCTCCAATGATTTTAAAGTAGTTTGAAAATAACCGATATATTTGAACATACTTTTTAAAAACATCAGTAATCGATATTCTCTGCAATAAAATTTAACTTTCGAAACGAACAGAAATTTAGTAGAAGAATTATTAATTTTAAAAATCATATCTCACCTTCTGTTTGAGATTACTTGTCGAAGTTTGATCTTCATTTATGTGAAGAAAAAGTACAATTTTTATCACATTGCTTCTCGGTAGTTTATATTTGCTAATTAATCTTTCTCGAAGCCGTGTTTCAACTTATTATTCTTTTTTCATCATATTTAAATCATTGCAAATTCTGAAATATTGCTCCAATCAAAATTATTTACTAAACCGATTCCTCTCTCTGTATTTGTATCGTTATTTTCATATAATTGTTAATAATAAACAAATATATATATATATATATATATATATAATTTTATATTTTTTGTATGATCTGTACTTTATTGTGAAATGCGATAAAGTCTAAGCCTAACGAATACATTAAGAAGAAACTGTCTCTGTAAAATAGGAAAATTGGAAAAAATATTTAAAATAAGATAGGATGCTTGCATTGAAAATATTTAATACACACATCATATTAGTTTTTAAAAGGTTACAACAGCGTATTATAAAAGTGGAAAAAAGATTGCGTAGTTTAAAATATGTACAGCGCTGCGGTATTTATTGTAATTTAATTCAATCATACAGTATCCACAGCGTCATTTTTATGCAATGTAATTTTTTTGGTATTATATTTCAAGTTAATTTTCTATGTTTGACTTAATTTGTATTTTAATGCATAGTACAATAAACTCTAAACCTCTAAACGTAGTGAAAGTGTATCCATGAAATCTTAAATAATGCTCTGAAAAATATTTGAAATAAGATACTGCGCTTGCAGTGGTGCTGTATAATATAAATACAAAATATTTAACGTGAGCATCACTTTAGATTTAAAAAACCCTTTACATTAACGTTTTAGAAGCTTTATAAAAAACTTTTATTGCATATATAATCTAACATTTGTTTTGTAATTCGATGCATATGGTGTTTTTATTCAATTATGCAATCTACACAGTTTAATTTTAAAACATTTAACAGAGACATTTTAATTTAGAATAACATTTTAAGTGGCATATGAGGGAACAAAGCGCAAAACTGAAAGGTGTCCCACAAGGTATGCAGCGTATAATTTTTACAAATTCGGATCGAACATAATAAGACGAGTATTTTGATATGCAACGTGCGAAGGCCCAAAATATAGAGCCAAAATCCAATTACAAGAAAAGCATAAGTTATGAATCCTACAGCTTGTATTCTAAATTACGAAGTATACCAAGATTGTTCAACATGGAAGCTTCTCTAGGTGGTTATACAAATTCGTGGTAACCAATGAGAGGAAAAGCGTGTCTGCAAGTGAATATGCAAATTCCTGAAGCAGCATATAAAGCCAAAAATCAGGTTTGATGAGAATGAGTCTCTCTTTATTCGCTAAATAATTTTTGTGCAATGCTGGGGTTCTGACTTGAGAGCAAATATTCGATTGAATGTGTTTTCATGGTGCTGATTTATTATGAATTGCAATCATATTACAGCTTGGTGAAAAAATTCTGTAATCACACGACATAAACGGCACGATAATTAAAAAAACATTAAAAAAAGTTAAGGAAACCTGCACTATCTTGTACAATGTGCTGGTGAAAATGTGAAGGGGAAAAAAGACACGCTTGTATGACTTTTGAATGACAGTGGCATGCCATTCTTACCTGTCATAGACAAGATAAGCGGTTATTGGTTTATGCAAGATAGAACTAGACCTCACTGCTCTCTCGAAACCTCTATCTCTTTGCTAAAAATTTTTACGATGGACTGATTGAGTCGGATTCCATTACGAAACAATTAAGGGCAGAGAATGGCCACCTTACTCCACGAGTCTTAACCATTTTTTCATGGGGACGTTTGAAAGACACACTGTATTTCATACAGCCTTGAACATTGGATGAGCAGCAACTAAAACTGAGGTCAAGAAGGTTGGAACAGATGTTTTGTAGAAAGTAATTGAGAACTTTGATTCCAAACTTCGTCATTTTATTTGTTCGAACGGTTGATATGTTGAAAATCTTTTGTATTGAAAGTTCTGAATAAATGTTTATTCTCACTTGGTTTTGTTCTCATTTCTTGATGTTTTTATGATACAAACTTCACATCCTAATTAGACTATGACGCTATATTCGGGGACGGCACATGTTGTACATCAACATAATTGTTCTATCCGAATCTGCAAAAATTATATTCTGCCTACCTTGTAGGACATTTGTATATTTAAAGATTCCTTCGAGGTCAATTCTTATCCCCTTTTTTCTTTCTCCCTCTTGGATCCAATTTATTTAGTACTGTGATCAAAATGTGGATAAATAAAATAAATGACTGGTATTGTAGACAAAAAAGTCGGAGATATTTTTTTAGGTAAATGGATTGATTGTATGACCACGAGAGTGTGCATTCAGTTTTTAAATATGCATCACGTGTTGCAAATACTAAGTTTTGATTTTACCTTAAATTAAGGTTGATTTATTTATATTTCTGACGGAGTACAGAAAAGAATTTGTATGTTTCAGTAATACAGTTATATAAAGAAATATCGGCAGTAAGTCAATTGAATTTAAGTTTTCAAATTCAGTTACTTTACTGCCGTAAATTGTGTAGTTTCTCAGCTATTGAGTTCCTAAAGAGACGTTTACAAATTATAATAACCCATTATTTCATACGAAAATGCCTTTGGAATGTTTGAAGGATACTGACCCTGATTGAATTTACGCAAATTGAATTTACTATCGATTTCTTGCTAATCCTCTTGTTTTAAAGTGATAAGGAGATTTAAATTATAATTAGTAAAAAAACTATTGTAATTTTAAACCGTGACAAGATTTCGAAATCAACAAATGAGTAATTTGTTTCGATTCATAACAGGAAACTGGAAAACATAAACAGAATATTTTTCTATCAATTTTGAAGCTGAAACTTTACCAATCAACTGAAATTTAATAATTTCGAATTTAGATCATTAATGAATGCGTGCACAATTTATTATGCTAGGAAAAAATCAATGGACTTTTAGAAGGAAGAAACACAAAATGGAATTTTTATTCCTTAGAAAATAATCACATGTATGTGAAATTTAGCTTTGAATGATGGAAAAATGACGAAGGTTGTTTCATTTTCTTTTTGTTCTTCTTTTCAACAGAGCATTAGGAATTAGTAATTCTGACGTATAAAATCTAACGTTCGGATTGCAAATTAGAATTTTCACCTCTATTAGAAATACTTGAAATTCAAGATATGAATAAAATGTATAGAAGAAGTATTGCACTAATCTCAAAATTTCATGCCCTGTAGAAGGATTGAAAGTCCAAGAGAAAGCTGATATGTTCTGTGTGCAAGTAAATTATTACTGGTATCTTCATATACCGTACATCAACTGATAATATTTTAAAATTTATGTTGTAAAAAGAAATCGTTCATAGATGCATGATTATGTGTAAAAGCTGTAAAGAATTTATAAACATTCCCTCCTTTTAAAAAAAAATCAATGCAACAATGCTTCTCCATAATATAAAGCGTTATTTAATTAGATAAAAAATAAACAAGTGACAGATAAATAAAGCAGTTCAAATGTCCATTTAAACATGCTGAACAAGTGTACTTTGGAAATTCATTATAGAAAGATTGATACTTTTAACTTCTTATTTCTTTCAAATCCTTAAATATTTGTAGGAAAGGCTAAAACATGCAATCCTGTTACTTTTATGTCGAATTATATTATTTCTCATATGAAAATGCTTTGAAGAAAATACATCTAAAAAGAAAGTTATTTTTTAATTTTCCGAATTATCTTCAATTATAACTTTTATTTATTAACAGGAATATCAGATGAAAATTGATAAAAGTTAACTAACAACTAGATGAATTCAGTTAAAACTGATTATCTTCGTTTCTAAAATTGAGAAGATTTATAGCTAAAAATATTAAGAATTATCTATAGTAAATTTTAGATTAGGAAATATAACGAGAGACTTTTCTGATTGCTCTTAAATGGTAAAAATTGGGAAGATCACATTTGTACTCTATGTAAGCCTCGGACAGAGAAAAGCGCAATTTACTTCGTACTTGCCCAGACCAGTGGGGATAAAAAGGAGGATTGCAACAGGTTGGAATTCGAATGGAATCTTCCCAATAATTTTATCGTAATAAGGGTGGATTGCCACATCGGGAAATAGAATTTTCCCTGTGAGGTGTAGAAGTCGGAAGTCAAATGAATAAAACGTACAGCTTGATGAAAAATAAAAGCAACGTATTCCTTACATAACAGAAATCATGTTATCTTTACAGTAAGAATAATTACTTGTAGTTTCTAAAATTGCTACAGAATAGTTGACATCTATTACATAAATTGATATAAATAAGAAAAACTTCAGGACGAAACCATCTGAATACATCATTGACCAAATATGGCATATGAAGTTTTTTGATAACAATACCTTGAAGATTGGAAGATCTTCTTCGAGCGAATATAATTGAGTGGACGTTATATGTTGCAATTTAATTGCAAATATGTAGCAATATACGATTATGCTTAAGCGATACTTGAAACTGAATTATGAAATTCTCTGATTGTGGAAAGATATTATTTCATCTCTTTTGAAATGCTAATTTTTTCTATTTTTTAAATTCTAATTTTAATTTTGCTTCACGTCCTACATTGATTATTGTACTAACATATTTGAAAAGGCCTACCTCGAATTTTTTTAATGAAGGAAAGTTTTCTCCTTATTTTGTGATAATTTATCTGTCTGTCCAAAGGATTTCTATTTTAATGCTTAGAAGATGATAATTTTTAAGAATTTGGCTGATTTGTTGATATTAAGAATATAGCTAATCTTTAGAAATGAGCTTAGTTAAATTATTTGATTTTTTAAGGATTTATCTCGATTGTTTTAGAAAAATAAAACAAAGGAAGCCTGTGTAATTAATGGTGACTTTGAAAAATGATGTTAATGGTGCCGGAAAAATTACTTTCCCTCAGAAGATTCGGTGAAATTTAATGCTTTACTAAGCTTTAAAAACTTTACGTAAGTGCTTAGTGTAATAAATGAATGTTATAAACTGTTAGATAATTTTCAAAACTAATTTTTGAAAATAACTCTTGCAACTTCCTTGCTTCGCAAACGAATTCAACAAACTTAAAAGTAATATGAAAATGATGAAAAGAGATTGAAATTACTAAGAGTAAATTACATGAGAACATTTCTGCTGTCAAAATATTCTGATAACATAAGAACAAGTTATTACATCACGTGAGAAGAAATTTGTTTTATTTATTAATATTAAATTATCTCATCACTTTTGGAAAAACTCATGGTCACACTTACCAGCTTTGACAAAAATGCCCAGGCCAATATTGTTTTAAAATTCGTCATTCATTAATTCTACGCAATTCAAGTGTCCAGCGCAATTAGAAATGAACGAATTTTGCCTGGATCCTTATACATTTCATCTCTACCTCAAATGCTTATTAGGAAAGGAGTTTAAATATTGAAATGTATAGAGAATTAAAAGTAAAATCTTAATACACATATATTTTGTGGTTTTAGTTACAAAATAGCACTAATTACAGCAAGTGATCAAAGGTTAAAATCAGAATAATTCGAATAAAGACATGAAATTGTATTTCAGATTTTTTAACATATATAGGTTTGATAAAAATATCCATTCAGCTTACGATTTGAATAAAGAAAATCCAGTTGGGTATTTAACTTCGCTCACAACTTTATTAATTGGTACTGCTAATAATTAAGTTAACTTCTCTGTTTAATTCCTTAGTTTTTGGTTAATTCTGGCAATGTTGACCCCTATGTTAACATAACAATATCATTGTTACATTGCGTTAAGGAACTTGCAAGTCACTTTTTTAGCGAGTAGAGACCTGTTGAGTATTTTGCTACTTTTCAATACTATACTCTCGGAACGTTTTAATACACTTAGGAATTGAAATAAAATGTTACTGATTCTTTATAAATACATAGATGTATATAGTGGTGGTTAGTGTATTGTTTTTTGAATAGTTAATTTTATTCAACTTGCCTTCTAAACCTCTTGAATTTCAAATGTAAGTTGGAAATTGTAAACTCTAATCTGTAGTCTTAACACAAGAGTTTTAATCTCAGAGCAATTGAACCCTAAATGGTGTGCCGCTTAGTTGAAAAGTTGAAAAGAAGAGAAAAAAGTGAATAAATAAGTTTCATCACCCAACTATCACTCGAAGTTTCAATTCATATACAATTCATTATTTTCTAAGAAATAAGAATACCATTCGAAAGTTTGCTCTACTTTCTAAAAATTCCTTTATTTTCAGCTCACATAACAAAGAAATAGGCTATAGGGGTAGTGTAATCTATAATGATTTGTACAATAACGTCCTTTGGTAAAACTTAAATTTTGCCTTTTTCTAAAATTAAATTTGAAGAATTTAACTATTCATCTACAAAAGAATTAGTTTTTGACTTGATACAGTTTTTACAAAGAAGCAATAATTATGTAATTACTAATTTATTGACAGAAATTAATCCTTAAAATGAATGGGCTTGGTTTTTAGAATTCATTTGATGATCAAGATTAAATGAACTGAGGCTGATCAACAAAATTCCTGTCATCTTCAATATCAATGCACGCGTCATATTTACTTACAAAAAATATAAATATTTTATTGAGCTTCTTTCATTAATATTCAGATTTCAAGCCTCATCGGTAGCTGGAAAATCGTTTATCGGCAGATCCACTTAGAGCGTCTCCAGAAACATAAGATGGACTGCTGCATTCTTCATAATACCTTCCTTCCTTCGAAAAATGCGGAATGGAGCAAGTACTACGATAGCACAAATGGAGATTTGTTTTTTTAGTTTTCTTTTTATGGATAGATCCATACCGCTTATTGTTGTGTTTCCCTTGAATACTGAAAGCTCTAAGAGAAATTTTATTTAATTGTTGATGGATTTAAATATCACATGCAAAATAAATTTAATTACTTATTGTATTTATACACTGCAAATGTTTGGGATGTTTCAATTTCACAGTGCCTATATTCGACCGACTCTTGGTGTATGGCTACTATAAGCATATCGATGCATTTTGGTATACTGATTCTGTTAAAAAAACTAACTTCTTTCATACTATACACCTATTTGCTTATGCTATTCATATAAGTGTTTCAAACTCAAGAAAATTATGAATTCACTGACGAATTAAGATGAATATTTGAACAACATGGATGAAAATGAAATGATTTTTTTTATTTGAAATCAGAATTTGTTGAATATAGTTACATTCCATTCTATCAGATGCTGCCTCAATTAGTCTACCGATGATATAAATAGGTTAACCTTGCTATACTAATTTTTAACTTAAAAAATTGGCTTGGAAATGGTCAACGTATGGTCCAAGAATATTGCTGCCATTCAAGGAGCTAGATGGTTCTTTCCAGTAAGAAATATTTTATGGCTGATACAGGATACATGATAAAAATCAGGCTGTTCGGGTATTGTTAGATGATTCTTCACTAAAGTCGACGTATTACAAAAAAAACAAAGCTTTTTTTCAGTTCATTGTGTGTGTTTTTCAGGAAACAAGAGATTGTTTCAAGTTTGAAAATATAAAATACTATTTCTATACTCTTCAAATACCTAATTTTTACTGCTTATTAATATGTATTAAAAGAGATTATGAATATAGATCTAAGAAATTAAATATGGATTAATTAAAGATGGAAAAAAACCCGCCTTATCAGCTCACAGAAATATTACAAACCCATAAATAAAATTCCAATGTGAAAATAACATGGAAAAGTTGATTTATAGAAATTTATACTCAAAGAATAAGCAAAAATGTTTCTTATGAAAAGTTACAACAACACAGATAACACTTTAAAGGAAATTTCTCATCTTTTTTTCCACAAGGGTACAACCCTTAGCAAATGATAAATAGACCTTTACCATATTTGTAGCGTTATTCCAAATTCGTCATCCTTCCTCTAATATCAATTTCATTTTTTAAGGATACCAATTTTAGAACTCTTTGATATTTCCTTGGATTTAAGAATATAACAGAATATGTTAATAAATCGGCTGTAGATATCAAAACTAAAGATATTATTTCCTTTTTATTATTATTATTGCATAATATTCTTCTATTAAACTATAATTTTTTCTTTAAAAAAACTCTGAAGTTTTAAAGAAAGTATAGTGATGATAATTTACCCTTACATTATCTGAAAAAAAAAGTAGTAAAGACTTAAGGAATTTGGATCGAATTTAACAAAATATTCTTCTTCTAGGATTTTTGATGCTTTTAAAATATTTGAATTACAGAAGGGAATTTATTGAACAGTAATTTATAAATGTCTAATTTTGGATGATAATAACAGGTGTAAAATAATTAAATATAAAAATTGACAAAAAATATTTTCATTACTTAATTTTTTAGTGAACTATGATACTGAAATATATAATAATACTGAAAATAAATCAATCCTTTAAATGCTGTCTGCGCTATAGAAAATACAAAAAATATGTTTATTCTTTTAACTCTCTTACAATTCAGAAAGAAAAGAAAGAAAAACCACTTATGTTTGACAGTAGCACCCTAGAGTATATTAGAATTCTCATTGTCTACACGCAAGGCCCTTTTGATAAAATAATTCTCACTGGTTTCTTCTTTTTCTTCACGCCCTCATCTAAGAGGGGAGCTACCTGATTTTGTTGTTCTAGTTCGAGTGCTTCACACTCGAGCGACTTTTAGCTTAATCAATGTCAAAACATTCTTGACAAAGACCGCGTTTAACTTTCTATTGATTGCGCTAAGATGACATGTGTGCTCATAAAAAGGGAGCTATAAATGAAAGTAGAAATTAAACTCAAAACGAATTTATTAAAGAAACTTTTTTAGAGTTCCAGAATTAATTAATAAAAAATATTCAATATTTTCACCAAAAATCGATCTAAAAATCGATTTTTTTAGCTTAGTCATCTACTTAAAGAAATTTTAAGAAGTATTATGACAATAATTAGATATATTTCGAATACGAGATGAATAAGTTCTACTGTTCTAAATTACTACTGTTCGAATAAGAATAAACAGAATGCGGAAAATATACTATGTTACTTTTGTTTCCAAACAAAGACAAAGAAAGATTTTTTTCGTAATTAAATATATAAATTTATTGTTTCATGTTGTGCTCAGTAAAATCTAAAAAATACGCGTGTGAAAAATCAACTATCTGTAACGATACTAAATATGAAACTGTACGTGCGTGTGTGTATGTTGACAATCTATATAACACAGACTGTCTGACCTACAACCACCAAATTTGGCACATATATGCCTTGCATGTTGAAAATGTGCACTTCGAAGCTATTTTTAAAAATATTAATTAAAAATTTAATTAATTGAAAGTTAAACTGAATTTAAAAAAAATCACAATAACTTCTGAAAATATAACTGCACAAAAATGAATTTTACTCCATTTTAAAATATAAAAAATTGTCTTATTAACGATACCGATACGATAATCATTTTGACATTTTTGTTGAATTTTCGTTGCTTTCTAAAAATATTTTTTCGCCTAATTTTTAATATTATTTACGTTGCTTGACTGACTTTCAAATTTTTTCCAATGTTTTATCAATTATCTAATCGAGTGACTTTTTTCCATTAATCGACGTAAGTGAATACGGTTAATGTTTAATATATGAGTATCTTGCGAGATATATAAAAAAGGAAATTACAGTACCGTGAACTTCAGAAGACACGAGCCAAATATTTACGTTTTTAATAGCTCAATGTTTTTATGGGACTTGATTCCGTTTGAAAGATTAATGAACGCAATAAGCAAAATATATGCAAGTGGCAATTAAAATAACATCCTTTTAAAAACTGATAATTTTGCGAAATCAGTTATATTGAAGTTATATCTAGTTAGTTTGAGAAAAAAAACAGTATTTAAAAATAATTAACTATAACCAAAGTTCCCAGGGGACCAGCTGGTAGCCAAACGCGAAGAGTCTTAGAAAAAAAGAACGGTTCACATTATTGCGATTAAAACCGAGTGAGATAGGAAACTTTGAATATTGCTGTCTTATAAATGAACGAGTGATTTTAGACTATTCCCTCAAACCTTTCAAAGAGGATACACCAATCAGCGACCGGAAGTTCCCCAAAGCTGATTGGCCAAAGATTATGAATCATAGATCGGTGATCGTAGGACATAGAATAATAATAATTATTATTTTATTTAAAAGTTGAAGTTTCTAGAGTAGTTCGTAGTAATAGGACCAAAGAAATTTTGATTTTCTAATTTTTTGAAGTACATTATTGACCGAAACAAAACAAAATACTTTGAATTGTGTCGTTTAAATCATTTTGAAAATAAAACTTAGAATCGAATCTCATGATGAATCAGAGAAGTATGAAAAAATCTTTGAGATGTTGCATAAATTTTAAAAATTATTCTACATTGGACATAAGACTTTAATGTCGAATAATTTCACTTTTTGTACTCATATTTTAAAAAAAAAAATACATACGTGATATTAAAAAAATATTTTTTACTAATTGAAGTTTAATTTAAAGATTAAATTTTAAAAAGCTGACAGCAGATTAGAGAGATTCATGATATAATGAACAGAATAGTTTAGGTTTAATAATAATCTGAATTATATTACTATCAAATTTCAAGCTTGAAAATATTAAAAGATGGTGCTACATAGGCGGCTAGTTTAAACTTACTTATTTATTACATTCAGATTTAAACTGAATGTGTATTATTTTTTAACAAATCTCGATCCTTTATCTTCTATCTTAGGTACTTCTATCTTTAACTACTTTTTTCCCTCGCAGCTACTGCAAACTAATATTTTTAAAAAAGTTTTTTTTACTTAACTGCATGCATATTGATTAGTGTATAACAGATTAATTTTGTAACTGTTTAATTTATAACTATAATATGTATAACACATTAATTTTCTTAATGTGTTATTCACGAATATTTTATTAATAATTTTTTTAATAATAGTTTTATGAAGACATTTCTTCTCAAGTCTATTAAAAATTTAGAAACACTTGGAATTACGTTTGGTTTATTTTGTCGTGAAGCGTAAATGAAAGAAAATTTAAAGAAAAAAATTACTTCCCAACTGTATCGGCAGAATACTGACTGTATAATATAGAAAATTTAATTCAGTTTACAAGTTTAATGATTACTTGCATAAGGTGTTTTCGTGAAGCTAAAATATCATATCCCATAAATTTATCTTTTGTCGTCTGTTCTAATCGGTAATATCTAGTTAGTGAAATAATTTTAATCTACTGAAGTAGACAGCAAAAAATAGATATTTTATTGTCTAACAAAACACATTTACAATAACATAATTTATTTATTCCCATAATTTATAGTGAATTCACATAATTTAACGCCGCAAAGCAGCTCTTCTTAGCATTCTGACGGCAAAAGAGTGCCGATAATAGTTTATTAAATTTACTTTAACAGTTAACCAGATTTTAATCAGATAATTATCGTAATGAAATTTGCATAATAGATTAGAAAAACTTCCAAATGCTCTTTCGAGGAAATAACGATCAGATGAATAAAATGGCAAGTCTTTTCCAAACTATTCAGAGAATTCTTAATCAAGGAAAACAACTCTACCGCCAACTCATGCATAATATAAATGTCTTCAATTTCCCTTATATTATTTCTTTAATAGTATTTTCCCTTTCATCCCATCTTTTTTACTTACCATGCCTACTATTTTGCCAAATTTAGTTATTCTTCCGACTTAAACCGTTGCCTGGATATTTCGATTAGTTAGAATCTATTCAATTTTTAATGGGTTTAAAACTATCAAACTCGTTAATGCCCAATACTTCACAACCGCTTTGAAGCGATGAATTTTTTTGCAATAAAACTTTCTTAATATTTCGCAGACAATGGGAGAAGTAAATGGTTATCGAAAAGAGGGAACTTTCCCTTCCCCCTTAACATCGCTTCTGCTTATTTCTTTCTAACGTATCTTAACTTTTGATAAAAAGTTATTATTTCCGACTTTTTACGCTCTTGTCAATAATTTAAGCATAATTCAGAGTCACGCACAAATTGAACTCTAAAATACATACATGACCAGTAAAATGACTATACGCATCTTCAAAAATTATATGCAAACTGTAGGAAGCCGTCAGATGACCGATAGTACGTCACTATGACAAGAGTGTAAGAGAGTCATGATTGAGAAATATAGGCAAAGAAATAAAATTGTTCTCAAGCCTTTATAAGCCTTTCACTGTAACAACCGCATAGTTTTATGACACAAATGACGCATTTGGATGATTGTTTACGCGGTAGAATTATCAGCCATCTGGAATGTGGGCGTACTTTACTGGAAGTAACCGAGGAGCTTGGAATAGCCCAGAGTATCATCTCCAGGCTTTGACAACAATTCTAAGATGACGGTAATGTGAGTAGACGTTACAGAACAGGTTGTTCCCGAGTTACAAAGCCGAATGAGGACGGGTATTTGGCAGTTACTGCCAAAAGAAACATGCAGAGCACAGTATCAGAGCTCTCGTCAGACTAGTCTCGTTCAGCCACTGGTGCGACAGTTTCAAGGCAGACCGTGTTCAAACGCTTACGACAGATTGGTCTATATGCTCGTATGCCAAACAGATGTCCACTTATTGCAACTCACTGTCGCCTGCGATTAGCATGGAGTAGAGAGCATGCATTGTGGATACCACAACATTGGGCTTGTGTGAGGTTTTCCGACGAGTCCTGATTTAGCTTAAAGACTGATTCTCGTCGGACATTCATATGAAGAGAGTTAGGTACCCGTTACCATCAAGAGAACACTACTGAACTACACCGTTACGGGGTGCAAGATTGCTCGTTTAGGGAGAAATTTTTCTGTGTTTCAGAACTGACATGCATGTTCAAATTAGAACCATGACAGACCAAATCTATAGGGACATCATTTTGAATAACATGTACATTTATTTCAGGTCGCCATAGGAGCAGAATTCGTGTCTTGGATGACAACGCCTGTCCTCATGCAGCAAACATCATAAACGAATGTCTTCGATCGGAGGATATCACAATTACTGGGCAGTATTCTCACCGGACTGCAATCCATTAGAGCATGTGTGGGACATGCTTGGAGGACTAGTTGTAGCTCATCAATCACCTCCTACATGTCTACCAGAGCTTCGGAGAGCATTGCTTGATGAGTGATGTAATATTCTCTAAGATCAGATCGATAATTTGATATTCAGCATGCTTATGCTTGGTACGGACTGTATTGCATTGTCTGGGAAACTTACTATGTATTAACCATCATACCAATCTTGTAATATTGGCTTCTGTAAATAACGTTTTTTCGTAACTTAGTCCAGAGAGCAAAATATCGCACTTTTTGCTAATGATAACAAATACAAAGCCTTTTTTTCTCCTCGTTATCTTTTGTTTAATAAATAGACTTTATAAATAAATCAAATTTGTTTTGCTTCTGACTCTTTCTTTTTTTGAACTTGCATTTTCCTTAATTTATGGACATAAGTGTATACATAATTGCTCTTGGTTAGTTATAGATTTATAAGATTATTACTCAAATTAATATATAATTATGATCCCCTTTTTGAAATTAATTTTTATTTCAGTTAATTTATTCAATAGTAATTATGTGCTTTAAAACTCATAAAATATCTTATTCTCACCGAGAACAACCGAGGATTGCACACAATTTCAACACACTTGGCCATGGGTAACAAAAAGTCGCTTACAAATTTTCATCCTTACGAGCATGAATCATACAAAATAAAAGTGTTTAAAAAGATGTGTCTTATTTGAAAAGAAAAAGAGGGGAGAAGTAATGTTTTGATATTCTTCCAACTTAAGAGATTCAGACGATCCTCATTTACAATCAAATTTGAAACCAAAAAAATATTATCAACGATGTGACAAAATGTAGATGAACTGTTAGCGGTTTTAGAAAATCAAAAAGTACAAAATGGAACTCAGTGAATTCTTTTAAAATGAATAATCAAATAATTTTTTTAGTTAGATAATTTGAAGCCATTCAAACTCATTGAAATTTTATAAATTTCCAATTTCTTACACCATTCTTATCTTTTTATGACAACTAAATTTTAGCAGCTACTCCTTTTCCCTTTATTTTCCATAGTAATTAATTATTACTGGTATTTGTTAAGTTTAGTTGTTTCAGATTTCAAAAAAAAAAAA
>JAPMOQ010019913.1:154156-166742 GCA_026543055.1 Argiope trifasciata | reverse complement strand
GAAACATTCATTAGGAGTCAAATTCACTTCTCTACATAATCACCAAATCTGTTAAGGCATTTATCACACCGCTGGACCAATTTGTTTAAACCGTCTTGGTAATTATCAGGTCTTTGGCTGTTGAGCTAGTTCTCGGCAATCTTTGAACATCGTCGTTTGATATAAACCTTGTTTCGGATAAGTGTCTCTTCAATGCCGGGAAAAAGAAATATTCATTGGGAGTCAAATCAGGGCTATATGGGGGAGAGGGGCTCCAGACCTCCCACGCTTACAGCAATCATTCTGCCCGCTTCAAAAGAACAGCACCATCTCAGCCCCTGTTTTTTACTCATTGCTTCGCTCCCAAACATTTCAATGACTTATCTGTGAATGTCCAATGGGGGTAAATTCTTGGCCATAGAAATCTTATCAGGGCTTGCACCTCTATGCGAGACCACTTCTCTTGACGTTTTGCCATTACTGTCGCTGTTTCAGGTCTCAATACTAACACTATCTGCTCGAACGACCGGTATAAGACAACTAGCGCCAAGTGTCTCCACTCTGGGTAACAATATTCTCGTCCACAATTTCTATTTTCAAAATACTGCAGCTTGTAAACTTCTTTTTGGATCATCCCTCGTACATTTAATTCTATGATTAAGATGTTTTATTTTGAAGTTTTCTCCACAATTTCTGTTGTTGAAATTATCTTTAATGTAACAAAATGAACATGAAAAATTATCCATAAAAATATATCAATTCAGTGTGCCAAATTAATTATACAAGGGGTCCAGAAAAATTGAGCAAACGTTTATTTCTTTAAATATTGCAATTAGACGTACATTTCCAGTGCAAAATTTCATAAGATAAGGTTTACAAATATATGAAAATACATTGGCTTTCATAGAGATAAAATTATAAAAAGTTACAAAAACTAATTTTTCTTGTGGCTCAACTTATTTAATGAGACTTTATTACTAAAATTAAATTTCTAGGTGCAGTATTTAAGAAAATAAGTTTTTACACTGTTTGGGAGCATCCTGTGTATGAAATAATAATAAAATCATAGCTAGCAATTTTTTATCTGTGCAGTAAGTGGTGTGGATCTTTTTTTTCCCTTTTGCATATATTTTCTTGAAGTTATTTTTAGCATTATAAATAAAAGTCGCCGAATGTAATCTTTGACGTTATAAAATAATACAGTATAGGAAATTGATTGTATATTCAATAACAATGATACACTCCTATTTAGGAGGAAGATTCTTGCAAAACAGTACAATAGATTCTGTGGTTAAGATGTTTTATTATGAGAGGGTTTTATTTTTAATTTGTTTATTCAATTCCTGTTATAAGTTCACACTCACCTTATATATATGTATATATCTTGTTCAAATTTCAATCGTTAGTAAAATATTTTTTATTCATCCACTCAAGTTCAAATACATTTTTTAAAACTTGTAGTGGATGACACTTGATGTTAATACAGTTTTTTTAAATATTAATTCATTAATTAAATTTAATTAATTTGTAATACTTTAAGTAAGAGTTTTAGCATAAGGGAAATTGAAATCAAAAGGCAGTAGCTCAATCGATAAACTCCAAGGATTTCAGTACTTTTCACGTGAAGGTGAAGAATGCGAATTCAATTCTTGGAAAAATTAATAATTTTTTGATTAATTAATTAATTTTAGTTTTATATGGGAGAAAAAAATTATCTTATATAAGATATTTAGCAGAATTCAAATTTAGGAATAAATACCATCAGAGCCGAAAGTGTGTAGATCGTTGGAAAAAAAATTCTTTTGCCACTTAATATAATGAATCTGTCATATGTATATACGTATTTATATTAATTGTAATTATTTAATAAAAAGTAACTAAAATAAAAAATTTCTTTGTTGACTTAAGTAGGAATTTAATTATTTTTTATATTACCTTTTTTTAATATAACTTCCATCGTCAAAAATTTTTTAATATAATAAAAAAGCACCACTCTTTATCTGGAACATTATAAATCAAATGAACTGTATATATGAAAATAACAATGAAATCATATTTCGAAATATTTATACATATCTGTACAATGGGTGTTGTTGTTTGAAGTTCGTATTTTTCAAGCTTACAGCAAATATAGACTAGATTTCCTTGAATGAATATTTTAATGACTCTCAGTTAATTTACACTACTGATTGTTTCATTCATTCTATCCTTCCATAAAGAACAAGTTGCTTTTCTTTCTTTTGCAATAGACTTGGTTTCCTTAGACATTTTTTGATTAATTATGATATGATAAATATAGCTATGAATGTCATCTGGTGTTCAATTAGGCTTTGTCTAATTCTACGCCTTGGCGTCAAGTATTCCTTTTTCTTATAAGATATGTGTTGGATTCCAAAATTAATTGGCAGAATGCTCTTATATATCTCGTGAGTATGAATTGAATACCGACTAGCAAGGAAGAAAGAACTGCCATTAAACCAGTCGGTTCTTAAAACGAATGAACAAATTTGAGGTTTGATTGGTTCAGGATTTCTTGCTTTATGTCATTCACTTAGAAATGATTACGATTCCTTGAAGGCTCTAAGTTTCCTGGAAAACTACATCCAATTCTTTATTGCAATTTTACAACTTATTTGTAAAGCTTTAGGTGTAATAGAATATATAGTTTTATTTGTTTATGACAAGGAATACTAATTTATCTATCTTTCTGGGTTTATTATTCAGGGAATATTTGTAAACCTTTCCCGGCTTCTGGAATAAAGGGCTTTTCTATGTATTTTCTTTTCTAGTCTGAAGAAATGGAACAGAGATGTATATTCTTTACTAATTCATATAAATTAATTAGCTGGCTAATAAGTTAAGAAAATAATTAATCTGAAATAAACTAAAACATTTAAAGCACTTCTAAATTGTGGTTTTTACAATTCTTATTAATTTATTTAATAAATGAATAGTTATTTGAACTGGATATATTACTGTCGGACTACTGAAACTAGTACTTACTCTTTGCTGTTAATAATTAATATATTGAAGAAAATTATGATTAATAAAATTTTCCAAACTAAGTTTTTCAGATGGCTTTATAAAATAAAATTTTACTTTGCTTACGAAAGATTAACATTAATTTATGTATTTCCTTTTTCAATATTATTTTCGTCGTCAGACATTATTTTATTTACTTTGCTTTATTTTTGGTATTGTATTTACTTTTACACTCATTTCTTACTGCTCTGGGATCTCTCCTCTTGAGCCGTAGGTTTTCAGGTTCAAAACCCAATTCCACCGAGAATCATCATGTAAGGGGGTCTATTGCACGTTAAATCCGTCATGCTAAACGCCCTACTCTGGTGTGATGTGGTGTAGTGTGAAGAGGGAGGAACCAGCTCAGGAATCATCCTCGTCATCTGTCAGGGGTTCAAAATTACGAGGTCCTTTCCAAAATAGCCCATATGAAACTGGACGTTAATATAAATAAATTAAACTAAACTAATCTTATTGTTCTGGAAGAACGCAATTTTGTATACTTGTGTCAATACACTACTTTAGTTATTATTTAATTAAATTAAGTTTTGATATTGCCCTAACGGCATCACTTGCTAAAGAGTTTTAGAAAATACACGTGCCAAGAATAAAAAACACAAGCAATTAAAATAAAAATAAAAATCTGCTGTTTGGTATACATTAATAAAAGCGTAATTTTAAATATTTTTTATTCAACTTCTTAACGTCTGGGATAGTTTATTTTAGAGTTCTGGTTGAAAAGGCTTTGGAATCTCTAGTTAATAATTGTCAAAAATGACAGAATACTGGTTTTAAAATTTTAAAGAAGTACTTTCACGATATTATTTTTATTAGCCCTGAAATTAAATTTGCGATAAATTGGCAGGTTCCGAAGCTAAAATATGACTCATTTCTAGAGCTTCGGGCAATTAATTCTTTCTATTGATTTCTTTTTCTTTTTCATGAATGCCTTTTTTTTTTTATTTTCCTGCAGCAACACTCTCCCGGAGATCAGTGTCGAAACCTTCCAAATGGAAAACTAAATCCTTCCTGGAGTACAGCTTTCCGAATCTCCCTTCTGACAGATTTCACCTAAATCCTGTTTTTGAAATGGAGGATAAAACTGGCTTTTGTTCTTTTCTTTTTCTCGGGTTTCGTTCAACCTGTTTTTATGACTTTTTAGCTTAAGTCCTTAGTGGGAAAAATACCCGGGATGTCATGAATGGTCGGCGCTTACTGCACAAAGGGCCCTTTTCTAGCTCGGATATTGAAAGCGTTTGCTATAAGTGTGGCAGCTTAAGAAGCTCTGAAAGAGAAAATAGGGAAACGTCAAAGGAAAATATTTTTTGTTTGCTTGAATACCGTTATTTCTTCAACAAACAAAGCGATTTAATCAGCAATTTACAGCTGGGCAACGAAGAGAAGCTAATTCGAAACCTAAAAGGAAAACGTTCATTTCAGATGGGAAAAAAAGAAAAAACCTGTAGTTTTATCAAATAAACATGTTTACTCCAAGACAACATATATTTCATTTTCTTCTTTTCAACTCGTTTCAGTGAAATCTACTGAGTGATATAGTATTTATGTTAGATTTTTTTTTTCTGTTCAGAGAAAATTCTTTTGAGGGTATTCTGCCGCTAAGCAATAAAAAAAATGTTCCTCTTCCTTTCTCTCTGCCTTCCTTAAAGAGGTTACATTTTGTTAAGGGTTAAAAATAAGTTTTATACAGAAACTGACGTTTTGAAAAACCAGTTGTCGAATTCCATTTTTCAAAAAAAAACTTGTTTTAGCCGGTTTCGGAATTTTAAAAAAAAATGGAATAGGCAAAAATGTTTTATAAGTTACATAAAATACCAAAAAATGAAATCAATATCAAAGTTAATATTATAAATAATATAATATAAAGGATTATATATACATATTACTTCCACAAAATAACGAAAATTTAACCAAAAATTATGAACCATATTTATATTGTTTTCATTAATTTTAATTTCTTGTAAGAAAATAGGATTTTAAAAATCATAAAATATGTACTGAACGTTGACTAAGTCTTGTTATTATTTTGGACACAATATTGCCAGAAAATGAAAACACTCGTTCATTAGATACTGAGCTTGGTTTTATAGTTTTCATTGCATGAAATAACAAAAGATTATTGATCTTTTATTCGTTCCCTCAAATGATGAAAATTCAACTCTCAGTGTCTTTGGATTTGTAAGTTTTTCTTCAGGTTCTTTAAGCAATTTATGAACTGATTTTTTTTATGGCTGATTGATTGAACTGATTTTTTAAATAGCTTTATTTAGAAGAGCATCACTCTGATGAGTAGTTTCTTCGATTTTCTGTTAGTCACAATCAGTTTCCACATAAAAATAATGAAATATTCTAGACAATATTTCCGAACTGCAAAGAGGGAAAAATCAGTTTGCTGCCTGTCGTATAGAATGAATAGCAAATCAAATGTTTTAAAATAATTTTTACATAACAATACGAATTCTTTAAACTGGTTTTCTTAATTTAAAAACCATCGACAAATTTACTTTAAAAAAAAAGTTTTTTTTTGAAACCTGGTTTGAAAACCATCAAACCCTGGTGAAAATGTACATTTTCTTTTTTAATAGATTTTGAGGGCAGAATAGTGAAGGAATATTGCTAGAGCGTTGATATAATTACGTAACGAGTCGAACAACGTGCTTCATTGTCGCTGTTTTCCTGGTACTGGTGCTCAAGAAGAGAATTGCTGATAGGAAAATATTGTTACGAACCTGAGGTTTTGCTTTCCCGCGCTAATACTGTCAATGTAAGGAAGACAGATTGACAGTAATGTGTATTGAATAGTGAATGAGAGTGACGTCAGAGGTCCCAAGGCTTGGCGACAAACTTGGCGACGAATTTGGCGACTTTGGCGACAAAATGGAAAGTACCTGAAACATTGAGAATTTTCCCGATCCGTCCACTAGGAGCCGAGATCCATCCAGAAGGCTCCTGATTGGTCCAGAAGATGTTAGCCCCGCCTACCACCGGTATATATATAAGGCAGGCGGCTAAGTGAGTGAGAGTCAGTCTCCAGCCATGGAAGGAGACGGTTGTCAGGACGCTTCGCTATGTAGCCAATCTACGTGTAGTAGCTCCAGCAAATCGAAAAGATACTCTGATGTTTTTTACACTACTCCGTATATGAAAAATATTGCGGATCACTACAACTACCTTAAATCTATATATAAAAATATGAAAACAGCTGAAAGTTACTTAAAAAAAGGACTCTAAACTGAAATTTGGTCTTAACTATGCTTATAAAACAGAAGAAGAACGCCACCAAGATTATATGGACGCAAAGGCAAAGTACGATGAGGTAATGAAAACTGCAAAACCCTGCATTTTAAAAAATTGTTACGCTCATGGTGGAAACTACAACTTATGCAGTTTCATTCAAGAAAAAGAAAAGAGTCTTCTCATACTCCGTCCGGAAGCCAGATTACATGCAAAGAAGTTAGAAGAGATGATTGATAGGAACCTTGATCACACCACTGAATACCTTGATGAGTTTTCACTGCATAAAGAAATAATAGCCAAAATCGAAGAAATAGAAGATGAACTTTGCGAAGTTGGCACATGCAATATCAGTAGATGTGATAAACATCCCCCCACACCGACTGAGGAAAATATGGAGGTCGAACAGTCATTCCAAGTAGTTGACAAGAAACACACCGCTAAGAGAAAAAGTTCTTTTGAAACCCAAGAAATAATTATCCAGAACAAGTTTCAAGTCCTTTCACAAGAAAATGAAACTGAGTCCAAAAATTTTCCACCCATAAACATGAAGATGTCATCGGATTACAATCTTGTACTCCAGGAGATATGCAGAAAGTTTCCTGACACTGTTAATAAGTACTCCAATGACTTCATTAGAATTACCTCTAATAGTGACGAAGCAAGATCGGAAATTATTAAACTACTGGATAGTAAAAACAAAGAATATGTCATTTCAGAAGATCCCTCTGAACGTCCCCTTAAAATTATCATCAAAGGCCTACCAGGTGATACAGAAAAAGAAGAAATCAAAAAAGAGCTAGAGGGAAATGATTACCAAGTAGTTAGAATATCGCAATTAAAAAACTTCCGTAACAACTCCCTACACCCTATTTTCCTTGTGGAAATCAAAAAATCTGGAAATCACCTCAACATCTATAACCTCCGATCTCTCCTCTACATGAAAATAAAGGTTGAAACGTACAGAAAACCAAATAAAGCGACGATGTGTTTTAATTGTTCAGGCTTCTTTCATAGCGCGCGGAATTGCAAATGCAATCAGCGCTGCATCAAATGCGACGGAAACCATCCCACCCGGAATTGTCTCATGAAAAATCAGATAAAGGAGCCCAAATGCATTAACTGCAAAGAACTAGGTCACCTGGCCTCCTGGAGGGGGTGTAAAAATTATCCTGTTATCCGCAAGACTCCCGCCCAAGATAGATCCTATGCTGATGTAGCGAGAAAAAATTTTGAACACAAGTCAAGAACGGTCAATGAAATCAGAAAACCTGAAATCCCCCCCGACAACAATAGCAACAAGACCCACTGAAAATTCTAAAATTGAAATTGATGAATTCAAAGAAATATTGGAAGCTCTCAGAGAAATTAAAACACTCTTGCTTGAATTCCCAGGTATCCTCAATGCAGCGAAACATCTCAAGAAAACTACCGACAAAGGTGAGAGAAAACTAATTCTGATCAATGCTTTACTTGCCTAAAGACTCGCTCCTGATTCGCCCAGCTTGTACAATAGTTTATTCTACCCGCCCCTACTCTCCAGTGCTTCAAAGTCTACTTTCATCTCGATTCCCGAAACTTAGAAGTCTCTCCTGCCAGCTCCACTCTGATTGGCCGACACAAGTCAGCTCCCTGATCCTGCTCTCCCTATTGGTTCTTGACCTCGCCGGACTGATTTGGTTCCCTCTGTACCTTGGCATGCTTTTTGTTCATCTTCAGGACGCATCGAAGAAGATCATGTTTATTTTTGACAGTCAGGTAGTAAACATCTTTTCATGCCTCAATCTTGTTGTAGTTAAAGTTGAAATTTTTACGAAGACGATCACGGCAAACAGCGACCGCAAGGTTTTCCTCCACTTTTCCATATTCGGGGATAAGCCCCTGGCAGGGGCTAGGTGCCTCATTAATTCAACTCATATCATATCAAGTGAGTGAGAGTCGATCGAGTCGGATAAAGTTGAAGCGAAGCAGCGGAGAAAAGGGAAAGGAGATCTGAGGAGGAATCCAGTGGAATCAAGCCGAAAGCGCGGCAGTGGAGAGAAGCCGAATCTGAACGGCCTGGTGTTCAACGAAGAGAACAAGTAACGTGTCGGAGTTTATGGAGAAGACCTAGAGATATAGAGGTCTTGAACTGAGGAGTCCAGTACGGAGGACTGCTGTGTGGCATATACTGACGAAGCCTGCGTCGTGCGTCGTAGCCTGTTGGGTCGTCGTCGGGAACGGAGCTGTCCCGAACTAAGGAGTAATCCCGTTGTGCGAAAGTAGTGAGTCGACAGCAAAGGCAAGAAGAGACAAAGGAATAGTTCAGCCTGTTCTGGAGAGACCCAGGAGGTGTAAAGCGAATCCCTTAAAGATTCCCTCTCCGGATGAATCCTGTCTGGCTGCTCTGTGGACTACTATCTTCAGTGTGCTGTCCTGTGTGTACGTCTCGACTGTAAATAGCTATCCCCTGTACATATTTGTGTTGTGAATATTTGTCGCCTGTGTGCTGTCCTGTCCTCGTCCTGTAAATAAACGTCTGTGTTGTGTTCGTCAACTAAAGGACTGATCATTCTGTGTGAGTCATCATCATCTCTAACACCATACACAACCACTATATACTACGAGGTAAAAAAGAACCCGACGGATTAATGTAGGAAATCCGTAACAATATATACTATTTATTTGAAAACTTACTTGCTGTGTTAACTATAATTAATTAGTTAATAAGATCAAATATATATTAATTAATAAAACACGTCCTTGAAAAATGCATTTTTAATTACTGAATGCTGATACAATAGAAACAAGTAAAAGATAGTTTGTTAATCACTGATAACACTAAATTGCAAATGAAATAAATAATTTATCTTAATGATGGGCAGTTGTAATTTACTTAATTCTGATTTTTTTTAAAAAAAGAGAGTGAAATGTGTCTCTCATATTCAAATTGCATTTAAAGTTCAGATAAATTATTTAATCATAATTCCTGTAATTGCTTAGAGAAGCCCAATTATTAGGCGTTTGATTGAATAGTTCTTTTAAGTCACTCTACTTCAGTTTTTTAGTTTCAGTTCTGCAAATTGTGATCATTAACTAGATACTTAATCTTTGAATTAACTTCATCCTTAAAACCCTAATTCCAAGGTGACATTTTGATTTACTTGAAAGCTAAAAAGAAAATATCGAAATTCTCCGAAAGAAAATAAAGTTGATATGCCACCATATTAAGAATGGTATAATTATTAACTTTAAGAATATATTTAAACACTTCAAAAGCATTTTCATGTTTCACCCAGTGATCTGGTGGTTATAAAAATCATAGAAAAAGTCTTGTGTAATATTTCTAATGATTCAAAAAAATTTATGCATTTAATTTTAATGTTGCTGCAAAATTTGGAAAAATTATCCACGAGTTACTTTAGAGAAATCAATTATAGATTGCATTTGGAAAGCCTTAGTTAATTTAAAAAATAACACCATGATAATATCACTGCATTCACAATTATTTCCATGTCTTGTATTTTAAAATATATATGTAAAAAATTAATATAAAATTGACTTTATTAAGTTTTGGAACCATAAAATTACACTCGGATAATAGAATAATACTCTGGCTTATAAATTTTGAAATAAACTTTGATTTTAAAGTGATTTTCTAGAATTTATCCTTACAAGTAGTACAAATTCCTTGGCATCAGAATGTTTCAATCCTTCTAATAGGTGTAAAGATATTACATAATCCATCTATTAGAATTTCACTCCCCTAGAGGAATTAATCTGTCCGTTAAACCTAGAGGGAATAATCTGATGTAACGATTACATCATCAAACTAACGCTTCATTAATACGATCACTCTGTCAATAAATTTTCATCCCTGTCTTAATCACATATGGGATGACGCCATTTATTGATAACGAAATAAGATTTATTAACTCCATGGCAATCCAAGAGGATTACTAAGTTTGAAAAAGGGAAAAAGATTTTTCTGTTTCCTCCACGTAAATAGTATTTTCAAAGTTTATTCTGAGATTTAACCTTAAACTTTCGTAATTTAAAGTTCATTTTCCCCCTCAAAGTTACTCTTGAAAAAGGATTGTGGAAGGGGATGATAAAGAAATACTTATAACGCCATAGATATCATTTCTTATGTCTCCTAAAGTAGTTTCTCCAACATCAGTTGAAATTGGATTTAATTTGTAAAATTCTCGTTTTTAAAACACTCAAGAATTGTTTGTGACCGGCCTCTTCAGTGTGAACTCTTCATCAACTTTAAAACACTTGTCAGTTATTCATGGGAATTATAGTTTGTATGACCAGAAAGGCATCTGAAACTGTAACAGGTGGCTTACAAACAAAAGCAGAGCAACGACAGAATGCTTAACTAATACTGAATTAGGATTTAACATGATTGTATCAAAACGTATTTTTTGAAATATGAATTTCCCAACCATCGACTGTTCAATCCCAAAAACTCATTTCTGCTACCAAGCCACCTATTCCAATGATCCGAAAATTAACAATGTTTGGTTACAGATGTTGAAAGAAAATGAAATTTTTGCTTCTCCCAAATTGTTCATCGTGGGTCTGGGGTCGTGGTCCAAAATTTAAGAAACTCTGATCCAAAGGGTTGCTGAGTGAAGCTTTAAAGCTGATTAAATGCTTTTTTTCTTAAAGGCAGAAAAAAAGGAAAATTTTTCTTTGCTTCCAAGTCACGCTTTCGCATTTCATGGAAACTTTTCATTTAGTAATGCATATTTCATGTCTTCCGCTAAAAGGCTTCGAAATCTCTTAATTGCTTTTGATTTATTCCACTGCTTCGTAAATTTCTCTGAGCATCAAATCCTCTTTTCTTGCAACGAGTATCATCAACTTCAGACCAAACCAATCGGAGGTTAAAAATTTTCTTTTGCTTAAGAATTACAGTTTTTTTTTTTGTTTGTTTTGTTTTGTTTTGTTCATAAATATTCTTATGTAGAGTATTTCCAAAAACCAACAAGTATTTGTTAGAAGTTTGCTAAAAGAAATTGAAATGCTAGGTTTCTGTTTTTAAAAACTATTCTTTCCTTTTATCTTCGGAGTTACAGTATTATAATTGTTTTTTTATTTTAATTTTGAATTCATCTTTAATTTTTTGTACGAAAAATAAATAAAAAATCTGTTAAGCTGCCATTGGGAAATTCCTTTTTTTTTATTCATTTGTATCTAAATTCTGTATTTAAAAATTTACCACAACATTAATTAATGTTTTAATTTATTATATTAATTTTTTTAGAATATGTTTTTGCTTTTATATATTAATATCGTTTTATTTTGTTTAATCGTGCGGTTTAACGCTATTAGAAATTATTCTGAACGAGATTTTGTGGTGATATTAGTTCCTTACCATGCAATTTTTATAATTGCCTTGATAGGATTTTTCATAAAATGAATGTATTCTTATTTTGATTTTAAAGATTATTGTAAATACTTAATATGCTTAAAAGCACCGCACAAATTTCTTGCTTTTTTTATATGAATTGTGCTCTTAATTTTAAAATTCCGTCTGTAAAAACCTAATTAAAGTTGTAATTGAAAATCACTCATCGTAAGCGGATGAGGTGGGCTTAATTAAGAACATAATCATATTTCACGAGAATTCTCTGTTCAACTATCTCCGTTAATGCAACAGAATCTGTCTTCATTATGCTTGAAACAATGTACTTCTGTTAAGATAATTAGTTAATTTGAAATCTTTGGCTTCTGTCAGTAACAAAATATTTCAAAAAACATTAACAATTCCTAAGGTTTTCAACATTTTGTTGATGAATGATTCATCAAAAGAATGGAAATCCCCAAACTACAAAATCTAAGCATGATAAAGATCGTAAGAAAAACAAGATTTCCCACCTTTTAGATGATCGGATTCAGTAGTACTACAGCGAACATATGTTCCCAGCACTAATCTACCAGACATGTTTTTACAGATGGGCTGGTCTTGACCATAACATGTTTCCAAGCTGATTCCGCTTCCTAAGTAACGCAACGTCCGCCTACGCATAATAGAAGCTGTTTCTGAAGTACTTTTTTTTTCTGTACCTTATGATTTGTAACCTAATACGTAACTTCATATGTTGCGTAACTCGGATGTCAATACTAAGATTGGATTTAATTAAGACTGAATTCATTTTCAGATGTGGATTTCGGAGAGTAAAGACATTTATAAAGCAATGGATTCGTTGGCTATGACATAATAGATACATGATAAATATAATAATATGTCATATGCATTTAACGTAATTTTTTCCATTCCCACACTTAATTCACACTAGATAGATAGATAGATAGATAGATAGATAGATAGATAGATAGATAG
>JAPMOQ010019913.1:127082-154146 GCA_026543055.1 Argiope trifasciata | reverse complement strand
AGATAGATAGATAGATAGATAGATAGATAGATAGATAGATAGATAGACTATTCATCATTATTCTTTTTATTCATCCACTCAGGTTCAAATACATTTTTTTAAACTTGCAGTGGATGAAATTTGGTGTTAACGTAGTTTCAAATATTAATTCATTAATTTAATTAATTTTAATTACTTTCAATAGAGTTTTGGCAATTTGAAATGAAAATAAACCAACAGGTGGTCACTCAAACGGTAAAAGGTAAGGATTTCAGTATTTTTCACCTGAAGGTGAAAAATGCAAGTTCAATTCTTGCGAAAAACAATAATTTTTTGAAAAAAAAATATTTGTGTGTAAAAAAATTTTTTTTTGGTAATTATTTAATAAAAAGTAATTAAAATGAAAATTCTCTTTGTTGACCTAAGTAGGAATTGAATTTTAAAAAAATTATTTCATGGTTCACACTAGGCAGCCCTTTGGCTTAATACGATAATCACAATAGATTCCAAAATTGAATTTGAGAATTGTTCTTGACAAGTAACAACAAATGAGCTTAAATTATCAAAGAATTAGAAGACATTAAAAATCGTGTTTGTTAAATAAAGCATTTTTTCAATTCTTCCTTTTCATGTTGAAACAAATAACCATATTGCCTAGATCCAATAAACAGTATTTTGATGCTCCTTGTTAAAAATTAGCAGAAATGTCGTCATGACTTCAAACGAGATAATGTTTTATGAGGGTTTTCAAATTTTTAGTTGTTCATTATTGCTTACAAGACATTCATTAAAAAATAATATCTGAAAAGTTTTTAAAATATAAAAATAAAAATGGAACTAACAAGATTTTACTAAATTTTAAATAAGGAATTATAGGCTATTTATTCAAAGTTGTTAAAAAAGTAACACAATCTTTTTTATTACCATCCTATTTATTAACATTATAACTTCCATTTTAAAACCATAAAGCCTATTGTAAACCTTTGTAGAAAAATAAATCGTCATTACTTTGTTAATATTCCTCCTTCCTTTTTATTCACATATTTCTTGTCTCTTTTAGTTCTATGGAAAGAAATTATTTTTCTTTATTTGTCAAAACCCAATGTTGTTAAATATCAACAAGAAATGTTACGGCATAATAGTGAATCCCTCTATTTGAAATTCCGTATGTTTTTATGATATATTTTGCACTTAACCTAATTATGTTCAGGGTTTTTTTCTAAAAAGTGGAAACAAATTTGAAATTTTCAAACTCATGCATAGTGATTCAGTTAAAATATTTTCAGATAATCAAAACAAGGTAAAAATCAAGTCTTATTAACGTGCACAGTCTGGAAACCTTTAAAAAATATTGCACAAAATCATTAATTATTGAATGGGTTAGTTTTTTAGAATTGTTTCTCATTTACAGAAGTAATTTCGGAACATACATCGTAATTATGAGCTTTGGAGGAATCATTAAAATGAAAGATTTTCTTTTCAAGTAAAGAGTTAAAAGTGCAAAAGCTTAAGAAACCTCATTCACTATATAACTAACCCTATATAGCCTTCTACAAAAGGATTCAAAATTCGCGTGGTAAGTTTTATGAGTGGATTCGGAATGCAGAAACGAGTCATTACGGCAGCAGAATCGGAGACATGAAAAGGCAACTACACTAAATATCTTTTGTGCCAGAGAATTAAGTAAAAAAAAATAATAACTAGATAAAGCATGCAACAAAGGTTTAATGGAATATGGATTTAAAAAAGAACAAAAAAAAGCAGTGTGTCACTATATTTGCAATTTTTATGTTGCATGTCAGATTCAATAACAAGTTGGACGCTGAATCTATGTTTTGGTTACTCAAAATAAGTGCTCAAAGAACTTGACGCTAAGAGATAAACACATTGCTAGCACTATTCATGCATCTATGTTGTTGCGCTATTATGAATTTGTATTTCCTCCAATCTGAGTTGTACGTATTACTTCAGTTTGCTGTTCTTTAATTTGTTTCTTTGGCAAATTGGTACCTGTAGTAGTCGACATTTTACATTTGCAATCCCATATTTTAGGGCAATGATAATTTGTTTCGATATGCTTGACTGAAAGGTTTTAGGACTTTTGAATCTCCTGTATCATGTGATTCGATAGCACCTCAAATATATATATGGAATTCTTCCTATATAAGGTTTGGTACCCTTTAAAAATGTTGATAATCCTCATTAAGCCAAACGTCGATGATGGGCCTTACCTTTGCATGAGAAGTAGGCACATGTATTGCAAGTAATGGGGGTTATTTTGCATCGAATACAATGTCTGATATAGTTTGTTGAAGAGGTTTGTCATTCAAATTACCCTGGAGGCTAAGACAGGGCGGAAGTTTCTCTTTGGGGTATAAGACGGTTTGGGAACTGAAAAAATATTCTTAGGCAGCATGGCGTCAAATATAATATGACTAACATATTTCGAAAATTAAAAAAAAATAATTATGGAAAGAACCTAACAAGAGCTTTTAACAACAAAAACAATAGAAAGAAAATTTAAGAAACTGGTGAAGTAAATTGCTGGAAATAAAATCTACAATTGCCAAAATAACTAAATAAATTTTTCATTTAAAGATAATAAAGTTCTTATTGGGGTGTGCAATATAATTTAAGAATATGTCTCGGGTGAAAAAAAGAACTTTTAATAACAAACCATTCTTTTAATTTACTAATTAAAATTTAGCAAAATGTTTCATCGTATATTTTATGCTTTTAAAAAGTTTTTGGAACTCAACTCCTTTTTACTTTCTTGTAAACGAATTATATAGAATTCAACCTCGAAATTTAGACAAATCTTAACATTTTTATATATTCCTAGGTCTGATAAACCTATGTTGGATATTATGTCTGTATGCAAAGAAGGTAACAAAAAAAAACACCTTTGAGCTAGAAGAATGAAATTTGGTATAGGATCTTTACATCAAATTTGTAGATTTCGGGTTGAATCCATTTAAAGTAAGTTTATCCCTCTCTTGGTACAAAAGAGCCCACTAACTATAATACGTAAAGAGCTAGGTGTATAAAATTTGGTACACAGTTGTACAACCCAAAAGTTCTTCGTTTGCCAGTACGAGCATTCGCATGTAAACGCGACAACTCCAAAAATACAGGGTCTTAAATAAATGAATTTTGATATACATCTTGCTACAAAAATTGTAATTCTATAACAAACTTTGATCATAGTATGATAGATACAAAGCATTCGGAATGTATACTCGGGTTTTTTCAATTTCTACTATTAGTTCACACTCTTCCTATATATATATAATATAAAATCTTGTTCAAATTTTCAATCGTTAATAAAATTCTTTTTATTCATCCACTCAAGTTCAAATACATTTTTTAAAACTTGTAATAGAAGACACTTGCTGTTAGTACAGTTTTTTCAAATAATAATTCATTAATTAAATTTAACTAATTTTTAAAACTTTGAATAGAATTTTAGCAGTTAGTAATGAAAATTGAAATCAGCAGGCAGTAGCTCAATCGGTAAAATGCAAAGATTTCAGTAATATTCACTTGAAAATGAAGAATGCGAGATCAATTCTTGCAAAAATCAATGACTTTTGATGTTTATTATTTTTTTTTTTGATAATCATTTAATAAAAAAAACTCAAACAAAAATTTTCTTTCTTGACTTAAGTAGGAATTCTATTACTTGTTTTTATTATTCTAGTGAAATAATAGACACTCATTGCGATACTCTTCCAAAAAGGAATATTCGCAGCCACGACTTTTTTACAATGTTTATGCAGAAGCGGGAATAAAGCCTTAGAAAGTTTAAGTCAGCAATTTCATCTTTTTTATTTACAACAGTTTAACTCAATAAAGCGATTTTAAGAACGCCATTGAGGGAAACATGAATATAGGCAGTTTCTGTATTATATAGGGAGTAGCATATGTTTAACCCTCGCTTCCCAGAGACTCCTATTGCATCTCCATTTTTATTAAATTATTTAGTTGAATTAATTAATTAATTCAAAAATAGATTAAAATATTTAATCCTAGTGTTTTTCTCTTGAAGAAGGAGACTGGTTTATTGAAGAGTTTTTAATCAAACAATTAATGATTTCTTTACTTATTAGAAAAACGCTCGTCTGAATGTAATTCACATGATTACAATCAAATATTTCCACCAAATTTAACTTTTCGACATTCCATATATCTATTTAAATAAATTTATACTTTTTTTTCTTAAAAGTTAAATATAATATTTAATTTATTTCGGATATTTAAAGACAATTCTTCACTTCCTTTTAACCCTGCTGCAATCAATAAAAGCTAATAATGCACACAATTTCTACTTCCTTTTAAAATACTTTCTCTGATATGAAAGTCTGTTGCAAGATACTAAATAAAAGTTACGTATCACAAATTTAACTCTGAGTAACGTATAATAATATTTTGCAAATAATATATGTTTGTATTTTATTCGCCTCCCACAGACGAAAGATTATTTCATGCATCTGCCCAATTACTTGGTGTTTTCATTAAACTGTCATTATTGTTACCCCGCAACTACCAAGCCATTAATGTTTATGCATTTCTCCAGAGTAATTTGCACTCTTTCATCAATAAGATAATTAATAAAATGGGGAATTCCCTCCCATCTTTACTCACAAAGAGAGTTTTCCATCCTCTTTTCGAATTCACACCTGTCTTTTCTCACATAGAATTATCTCAGATGATTTTGATGATGTCTTGGTAAATTTAATGGAAGAAAAAGAATAAAGTTTCAAAATTGTTTTCAAGCACAATCAATATTATTCCGGGTCAAATATAATTACTCTTCTCCTGTAAATTGAGGCAATTAATTTCGTTTGGAATTTTGTGGAATTCTGGGAACGGAAATTCGATTTCTATACTCTTTCATTTAGCACGACTTGTTTCATTTCTAGAGAAATGAAATTTTGAATTCTAATATTATACTCAATCTGGATGTGTGGGAAGGCTGAAATTTTGCTCTATTTTGTCTGTTCTTGGAAACCCAACACAATTACAAAGTTTCTAGACCTTAGTTATCAATTAAGAGATAAAATTCAACTGCATTTTAATTCCATGCTAGTTGCCTGAACATTTTATATACATATATATATAATATAACAATGAATTTCAGAAAAAAAATAGTTTAAGATTTTTTGCTATAGTACTCTGCTAACTCTACTTAATTCTATTAAAATTCCTTAATTAATTTTTAATACTTTAAATGGAGTCAACAAATTCGTCTCCAAGCTAAAAATTTTAATAAAAGTAACATATAAAGCTTGTAGTGGATGACATTTGATGTTAATGCAGTTTTTTTTTCAGATATTATTTCATTAGTTAAATTAAATTAATTTTTAATACTTTAAATAGAGTTTTAGCAGTTAGTAATGATAATTGAAATCAACAGGTAGTCGCTCAAGGATTTCAGTTTTCACGTGAAGGGGAAGAATGCGAGTTCAATCCTTGCGAAAATCAATAATTTTTTGATACTTAATATTTTTTGATAATTATTTAGTAAAAAGTAACCAAAATAAACAAATTCTGTGTTGGACTAAGTAAGAATTTTAAAAAACTTGTTTTTAATAGAAAATTTCCCAACTGCATTTTTTCGAAAGTGCTTTGTCTGGTTGAAGAACATCCATTTAATCACAGCATTAAAAAAATATCGATTATCTACAGTTGTGTAATTTCAAAAAGAAGTTAAAACAAAACTCTGATAAATATTTTGAGAGTCTTGATTATTCTTCTATAATATTCTTAGAAAAGCTCCAACAACAGCAATTTAAACACGCAATTTCGAAAAGCCCATCTGCGATTGAAAAATAGTTAGTATCAAATTTCCAGACCTATTAAATTTTCAATTAAAATCAAACTATCACCTAACATGTAGCTTATATAAACCCTTCTCGTGTTATCTCCAATCAATACAACTGCTTCGATGTTTTTAATTTTTATTCCTAGATGGGATGCATCTAACTAGGTAAATAAAAATTTGAAAAGAGTTTTACAAAAAGGATATTCTGGGAGAATCAGACTATTCTCATATTTCCTTGTTAAAAATTTGGAGGAAGTTGTTTACAAATCAGCTGCTAGTTTACTTGCTTTTTCGTTCGTCTTTCTTTTCTCGTAGTCGAAGTAAACATTGAGAAAGTAACAAAAAAAAAGTTTAAATTCCAGATTTTAACGAATCTGCACATTTCAAGCCTACCTGAGCCCGAAAGAAATATTTTTGGATCAAGATTTGCCTATCTGTTTATTAATCCGATAGTTCAAAAATGCTTCGAATTGCATATATAAAATTTTGAATGCGATCTTAATCCTAAACTTACAGATTTCTATCAAATTTTGAACGGGATAACATTCAGAGAGAATCTGTCTATCCGGCTATAAATTCGCTTAATACCTTCTGAATTTGGAAGGAATAAAAAAGATAAAATTTGTTAAACAGATTAACTATCTAAAATATAGACCCATTCCAAAATTCCTCCAGGAATTCGTCCTCTGTCATATTGTACTTCAGTATGCATGTAAACGCTAAAATGTCAAGTAATATAAAAAAAAAATTTCAGTCAATTCCTATTTAGATCAACAAAGAAAAATTTTATTTTAGTTACTTTTTATTAAATAACTAGCTGTCTATAAATAACTAGCTATAACAACCTGCGCTTTGCTGCCACAGAAGAAATAATCTTGGAAATATCGTTTGGAATTTGAAATAGATATCTTGTTTAAATAAGAATGAGAGGAAGAATGAAATTTATTTTCTTGTCAGCAATGATTGCATTCATTGAAACTGTAGGATATATAAAGGAGAAGCATAAATAGTATTTATTCTATTTTTATTATTCTATTCTACAAACAAATATTCATTTTTATGTATTAGATTTGTGCATTCTTATAGGATTGTAAAGCTTGGTGTTCTTTCAGAATGGTAATGAAAGAAACTATTTTATTTAAGGATTCTTTAATACTCGTTTAAGTTCCTCCAAGTTTAATGTTAGAAAATGTGATTAAAATATTTTCTTTTAAAATTGATTAAATATAGAAAATATATTTATGCCATAAAAATTTTAATATCGTTGAAAAGACCATTTTTCGAAAACGAAGATGCAAAATTATTTGTACTGTAATATTTTCGGGAGTTACTGAAAAAAAAGCTAAAATTTTGTTTAATGTTTAGTTAAATTTTAACTCCTATAGGATTGGTTCCCCTAAAACTTTCTCGCACACTCTTTAATAAAACTATTATCTCATTGAAAGACTTAAATTGCATTTACGAACAATAGCAACGATATATTAACATTTGGCTTGAATTTAACATCTTTACTGAATCTGTTGTGTCTCTTTGGCCAGTTATTTGGTGGTTAATCCATAGTTAATAGATGCGTTAAAGAGATCTGAAAATACTTTTTATACTTTAGATGATTGTATTGTGCCCGTAAGTGCAGGTAATAAGCAGTCGAAGTTTTATCGGAATCGGATGAACGGTACGGCAGAGGGTAAGAGACATACAGTCAAAGATTCATTTTTATTTATATAGGTTACAATTAATATGAATACTATATACATATGACAAAATCAAAATATTAACACATTAAAGGCGGGAGTCATAATTCTACAATTTGACCCGTGCTACCTAGCATACTCTCCTCAAGATTCCCGCCTTTAATGTGTTAAGAGGCAAAATAGAAAGCGAATTTCCTTGCAATTTTCCATTTACCTTTCAATATATGGTGTTGGAATTTTATTTTTGTTTGTTACTATTTATTCGCCTTCTATTTTATTTCGTTTCTAATTTATGAAACTGATGATGGTCTATAATTTTTAATCGCAAGTATTGAACTTACATTCTTCATTTGCACGTGAAAAATACTGACATCCTTGCCTTTTACCGATTGAACTACTGGCTTTTGATTTCAATTTTCATTATGCTAAAACTCTATTTAAAGTATTAAAAATTAATTTAATTTAATTAATGAAATGATATTTGAAAAAAACGGTATTAACATCAAGTGTTATCCTTTACAAGTTTAGAAAAATATGTATTTGAATTTGAGAGGAGGAATAAAAATATATTTTATTTACGATTGAAAATTTGGACAAGATATATAAATGAAGAGTATGAACTTAATAGTAGGAATTGAAAAAAAAGCATACGACTTGGATAAATGAAATTTGTTTAACAGTTTCAACACCTAGTGTGCATATTTTTATTAATTATAAACCTTATTCGTCAAAACGTTAACTGTCTGTTAGTCAACACTCATATGCATATAAACGCGATCGATCAAAAACGGAATGACTTTATTGAATGAAATTTGGCATAAGATCTTTGATTATAATTATAGTCCTATAATCACAGTCAATCGAAAAAAATATCAGAAGTACCTATTTCTTTCCTGATATTTGTGCATTAACCGCATCGCAGCGATTAATTGCCAAAAAATAGCCAAACATCACTTACATAAGGTTTCTTTCGTAACTGTTGCTTTCCAAATAACTTTTGGTTAAAAATGTAAAAGTAACCGTTTTTTACTAAACTATGAGATACATAACTCTCATGTGTCAAACACTGAAAAGAAAAATCTGTCCAATCTTATCCAAGATAAACAATTTTATGTAAAATTGGGGAACTCTTTTTAGAGGAGAAAGTAACAGGATTAGTGAGGGAAATGAATAATCAGTTACTGTTTAATGTTGAAACTAAGTTATCTATGTCACATTTTTGGCACCTCGCATCACAATCAAATTACTACTTTTATCATTCTTAAATTAACTGTCATTTATAAAAAAAATTCTATTGTAGTGTATCCTACAAAAAGAATTATTGCGATACTTTCAGTTATAAAATAATCAAATGTATATATGACGAAGATAAAACGGTTTCAGTGATCTTTCAAAATCCTGGTTCATTGTTATTAAAAATTGCGCTTAGAGTTTAAAAGTTTAAAAATTATTCCGAAATAAATTGAAAGTTCGTTGCGGATATCTATGAATAAAAATAATTGCTACATTAAATTTTATAATTTTTCCTTATAAGCGCCTGTGATATGATATATTTGCAAATTTAAAGCTATTCTAAATTTCATATAACTTTTCTGGAAAGGGCATTTATATTGAACTGAGATATTTATGTTGATAGACTTTTAAATGAGGAACTAAAAGTTTAACAAGAGAAGAGAAGAATGAATGTTTGAGTTGCTTTTGAAGTTGGGGGAATTTCATTATAAACCAATTAAAAAATTTTGCCTTCGTTTATGTTGTTGTTTCTTTCTTTCTTTTTTTTTTTTTTTACTTTTTTCAAAAAGTTTTCAAATGAGTTTCGAAGAACTCTAAAAAATAACACATTCTTTTTAACATTCTTAATATATTACTTTTCTTCGAAAATCTTAGTTCATTAAGAAAACATCCATTTAATATATGGATCAACTGATAATAAAATCTAAACAAAAACTGGAATGTATATTTTTTCACATTTAAGTTGTCTAATTTTATTGTTACAGATACAAGTAATATGAAAAAATTAATTCAATTCCTACTTAGTTCAACAAAGAAATGTTTTATTTTAGTTACTTTTTATTAAATAATTATCAAAAAAATTATTGATTTTCTCAAGAATTAAACTCATATTCTTCACCTTCACGTGAAAAACACTGAAATCCTTGCATTTTACCGATTGAGCTACTGCCTGTTGATTTCAATTTTCATTACAAACTGCTAGAACTCTTTTTAAATTATTAAAAATTAATTACATTTAATTGATGAATTAATATTTGAAAAAACTGTATTAATATCAAGTGTCATCCACTACAAGTTTTAAAAAATGTATTTAAATTTGAGTAAATGAATAAAAAGTATTTTATAAAAGATTGAAAAATTGAACAAGATATATAGATAAATATAAATAGGGAGCGTGTGAACTAATAGTAGGAATTGAAAAATGATACACATGATTCGAGTCGTCAAAGAAGTGAGCGAGTCTTCAATATATTTCCAAAATCTATTTCAAATACAAGAATCGGAATAAAAAAGCTTCTTTTTTCTAATTAGACTATTTATAAATGAGATAAAATATATTTACAATATCCTCTGTAATAACAAACAATTCTTGTTGTATGGAAGGAAAAATAGAAACTGATAGTAATTTTGTCTATTTGTTTTTGTTATCTCTCCCTTGTGAAAAGTGTTTCTTTTTAAAGATATGCTTGAATTTATGCTACTTATTTCATATTTTATGAGAGTTGTTAAGGATAATAGGATCTTATAAGAGTTGTTAAGAAACATGATGAATGGGGGAAAGATAAGCTTAATGAAAAGGTGATTAGAGTATATAAAAAAAATACATAAAAACAACCCCTAGAAATCAAAGGTGAATAGAAAACTCAACAGCAGTAATAAGGGTGTTTCTAGAATTAACGAGGAGTTCTGTTACATATTGCTTGCTATGAACTATAAAGAGAATGTTTGGTTAACTCTTAGAGCTTTATGAATAGATCTCGAATCAATACAGTATTTGTGATAGTCAGCATTTGATGCTATTTCTGTTTAAGAGATGTATTTTTAGTTTCCAGTGGAGAGTCCAAAACAAATTTAATTTCAGAATCGCTTAAAGTTTTTGCTTACTTTTGCCTGAAATTAACAATTTTTGTATGTACAAGATATAAAGATTATGCATTCCCATATTGTCAACTATTGCTTCTAGAATTAATGAGGGATTCTGTTATATCTTCGATGCAATGAATAGTAAAGAGAATGTTTGGTTATCTCTTAGAACTTTATGGATAAAGCTCGAATCAATAGAGCGTTTATGAGAGCCTTTATTTCATGCTATTTCTCTTTGTTAGATTAATTTATAATTTCTAGTGGAAATCGAGAAAAAACTTTTTTCAATTCCAAATTTCTTTGTTTATTTTTACTTAAAGTTAACAATTTTTGTATGAGAAATATATGAGTTTTATATCGCCGTATTGTCAACTCAAATCTAAAAATATTGTTGCCTTATTGTGGATGCATCAACTGGAGTGTATTACACGGATCTTTGTCCCTGTAATACACTCCGTTTCAATCTAATGAATGTCAAATAAATTATAAATGTGTAAATAATAATAAATGTATTTATTATTATTTATAAATACATAATAAATGTATCTAAGTGTTTTAATCAGGGCTTCGAACCGTAATTTTTTTTGTTCCGGTTTTCGTTCCGGTTCAACTAAAAAATTCATATCGGTTCAGTTCCGGTTTTCGCTCCGCCAAAAATAACGGTTTTCGGTTCAGTTCCAAATGAATAATTTCATTTTATGTATATTCTTATTTGTACTAAAAATATAATTCTATCAAACAAAAAATGTAATTCTATCAAAATTTAGAAGATTTTATTCTTTTTTTAATTGGTACACTATGTGAATTGATACAAACAGCAGGTACGATAAGAGCGGTGAGCAGAGGACGGCGAGCATTGGCATTGTTATCCATTATCAAAATCGCATTTGACAACTAGGTTCATGATTACCCACATTCGTCGTTTGACTCTCCCATCGTGCACTTGGCCTTGCAATAATTATGTAAAAAATATATTATTTATTTAACATATGAAAATTGCCTCTGATTATTAATATATCTTCTAACGTGGTTTCACTGAGATTACTTCTGTTGTCTCGAAGAATAAATTTCAAACCTGAAAACGTTCTTTCAACACTAACTTGTGTAGCTGGAGCTGCCAAAACCACCATTGCAATCTTATACAAGTGCGGATATGTAATTTTATTCTCTTCCCAGAAATCTAAAATATTATGCTTTATATCAAGCCTTCGTACATTGTCAAAATTATTTAAAATGAATTCAATGTCAATCTCGGTAGAAAAAGAGGTTCTATGTGTTTTTATTACTGCCAATTCTTTACTTTTTAAAAAAGTCTCTAAATCGTCTTCATTTTCATCGCTTTCAGTAGAAGATTTTGTTTCCTCGTTTACTATTGAAATGGACTTTTCAAAAAATTGTAATTTGTTCCAAATATTCTTTAAATGTTGTCGAACCGAAATAAACCGATATTTTTTTCGTTTCAGTTCCGGTTTTCGTTCCGACCAAAATAACGGTTTTTTCCGGTTTTCGGTTTTCGGTTCAGTTCCGGTTCGAAGCCCTGGTTTTAATAATGTTAGTAAATGTATTTAAGTGTCTTAATCGCATGCTATTGGCGAATAATAGTTATGAAAGTGTCTTTTAGTGTGGGATTATTGGAGAGATTTTTTTGGCGATTAATCACTAAGATGCGTTTAATACATTACCAGAAAACCAAATATATATTTTAGATAGATTTTTTTAAGGAGAATTAAAATTAAAATTTGACCCGGAACTTCGAAAGCTGATCCAAAAAAAAGTTTTCAAGCAGCAGTATTTGGAAAGTGGAAATTGTGGATGGGAATATTGTTACCCAGAGTAGAGACACTTGGCGCTAGTTGTCTTAGACTGGTCGTTCGAGGAGATAGTGTTAATACTTAGACCTGAAACAGCGACAGTAATGGCAAGACGTAGAGAGAAGTGGTCTCGCACATAGATGCTAGCTGTGATACGATTTCTATGGGCCGAGAATGTGTCCTACCGACATTCAGAGATAAGTTGTTGAAATGTGCGGTGGCGAAACAATGAGTAGACAATAGGTGGGGAAATGGCGTTCTTTTGAAGCAAGCAGACAGATTGCTGGAAAAGTTTAGGTGGGGGACTGGAGCCACTTCCCCCATATAACCTCGGTTTTGCTCCCAGTGAATATCATCTAGTCATCTAACAGACCTGCAACCAGCCCGAAAGCACACGGATAAACCAAGTAAAACTGAATGACCGGACCGCCGCAACATCAACGCTGGTTGAAACTATGGTTGAGTCCTAATGACTATTACCGGCCACGGTACAACCCTTTCCTTAGGGAGTACGGGCCGTCATCGATGGGAGGGTAGTGCCCCAACCTATTATTGTACCCACCAGATTGGCGAGATCCAACCACCATGCGGGAAGCATCTCATCCTCATTTCGAGGTGTGACCCGGAGGAGGGGGGGGGGGGCTCCCAGTGAATATTTTCCTTTCCCTGCATTGAAGAAGCACTTATCCAAAACAAGACTCCTATTAGACAGTGATGTTCAAAAAGGTGCTGAGAGCTAGCTCAATAGCCAGGAGCCTCATTATTGCCAAGATGAGTTAAACAAATAGGTCCAGCGGTGTGATAAATACCTCAACAGGTTTAATGATTATGTAGAGATGTGACCACCTCATATGCTTCTTAACTGAATGATTCAATTACCAAATCGATTAACTCCATAAAACAACAAGCAGAGAAAAATGATAAAATATTATATGTTGTTTTTTTAATTCTTTTCAAATTAAAAATTTGAAAATACGATGTAGACTGTATTATTGCAAACGCCTATTTGATTTGACTACATATAGAAAGTATAAGATGGAATATACTTGGAGTAATTGTTATTATTACTACAATTTTTTTATGAATGGGAGAGTTAATAGATTTGGCAAGTGAAAGTAAATTATTGATTCAAATTCAGTGTTTGAATTTTTCTTATATTACGGAAAAATGTTATATGAACATGTTTTATTAAAGTGTTTAGCAAAAATGAATAACTATTTTTTATTATGATATAAATACATTATAATATGGAGTTAATCAGTTTGGCTTCTGACATAAATTATTTATTGTTCAATTGCTAAAACGATTTTGTCATTTAGTGATGTTAATACTTATTATTAGAGAAATTTGTTTTGCATATGTACAGTTAGGAGCTAATGAAGTGCTTTGATATCAAAATTTAATAAAATTCAAAAAATGGAGTAAATCGATTTGGCAAGTGAAGCATTCAACTATCATTTCTATCCGGTTTTTATTGTTAATATAACATTTTTCCATTGCATTGTAATTTTTTTGGACCATCCATCGTACAATTACACATACTGAAAATACCTCGTACAAAATGGCATACCAAATTTCATAAATTTAAATCCTTGCAGTTTTATAGCATTTGCATGCTTTTTAAAATGCATAGCGACAGACGGTCACCCCTTTGAAAGATGTTCAATATTTGATAATGATCTACACTTTTGATGCTAAAATTATGAATTAAATTTCCTTTACTTAAGTTATCACTTTTTTATCTATCAGTATAACAGACAGACAGACTGTCAACTCCTTGACAAATTGAATGAATTTTTAAATGTTGAATTGAATTTTTTAAATGTTGAATCTGTGTAAAAAATTTTATTCATCTAGCTCTTTCGGTTTCATGATTATCGTGTTTGCTTGTACTTGGACGATCAGATATACAAACTTACTTTAAATGGATTTTGTTCGAAACTCGTTAGAAATCTAAAACTTGGTGTAAAGACTATATACCAAATTTCATCTAAAAATTTCTCAAAACAATTTTGAGTGATAGTATTAACACAATACAGACAAAACGACAAATAGATATAATTCTAAATATACGTTTTTCAGTCTAAGAGATCTTAAAAGAAAAAATTCATCAAAAGCTTGATAAATTTATTTTACGGCAATTAAAATGCTTTCCCTTTATATACTTCAAAAACAAGAAAGTATAAAAGCTTCTTGGAAACTCATACTTGAAAAATTAAGACTTTAATATTTCTTTATATGCTTTCACAAACAAATATAAATGTTTAGAATTTTAGAGAAAGAAAAAAAGTTCGCATGAGACCGAAAAAGATATTTCTTCGCGGAATTGTTAAAATATTTTTGTAAGAATGTTTTCCTGTCTTGCTTGTCAGAAAAAATAAATACATTAACCTATCGTTAGAATTTTCAAGCGAATAAAATCTTTCTAAAAATATATTCCAAGAATCCTTTTCTCAAGTAAGGAAATAAAAAAGATTCATTCTTTCGGCCATACATGTTTTGACAAATTGCATGTGTGTGTGTTTTTCAAAATTTTAATGGTTGTAAATCACCTCTCAAGTATTTAGTTAACTATGTCATGTATAAATATACGTTAGTAATCTCTAGGGTATTTATATCAGCAAAACTTAAGGTGTCTTAACAAACTGGTAGAAAATTTCTCCCTTTCATCAAATGCTTACTTAATACTTGAAAGATCTCAAAATAATAGTAATAGCTAGAGAAATATAGATAATTTTAAAGATTTAAATATGGACAGAATAATTTTTTTCTAGCTTCTAATTTACATTCTTAAAGAAAAAAAAAGTATTTAATATTTCTTCATAAAATCATTGAATAATTCTTTAAAATATAAATTTTTATCTAAATATTCATTTACACAAATTGCCAGTTCAATGTTGAATTTTGAAATTTTTTGATATTTCTTATCCAAACATTTTCGGATTCTGACTTTGAAAATTACACTTAATTTTTCTTTTCATTAACTAATTAATTTTTCTTTAATATACAATTAGATGACAAAAATCTCATTTGGGTTAAAGAGTAGTCTGTATCAGAAATAGAGACAGATACTTGGCAATTTTGGCAATCTCCCCTCTTTTTTTTGTTTGTTTGTTTGTTTCAGCCAGAAAAATCAAAAAGTTTTAAAGTATAATATGAAGCAAATTGAAACAGAATTTTGTATTATTACCTTCACTTTTATTTTTTACTGAATGCTGAGGAGAATATAAATTGGTCATTAAAGCTATAAAGAAGAAGAAAATTCTTTGATATTTATCACATATGACGTCAAAGCAGTCAGCCAATGAGGAGGCGTAAAAACCTCCATAGTCATTATGAATGTAAAGATAGTTAAAATTTGCCACGATTTACTGTCTAAGCTCATGCGACTTAAATATGCAGCTCAATGAATTAAAATTAACCTCTCGTTCCTGACTCCAGGTACTTTTTGAGTTCGAATAAATAATGCAATTTCCTCTCGTGGATCAATATTGAGTGATTGTGGTCAGGAAAGAATTTTTCCAATTTTATGCAATACCTACTATTCGTTTACACTCTTCCTATATGTATCTTTTTAGAATTTCAATCTTTAACAAAATACATTTTATTCATCCACTCACATTTTTTTAACTTGTAGTGGATGACACTTGATGTTTACGCAGTTTTTTTTCAAATATTAATTCATTATTAAATTTAATTAATTTTTAATACTTTAAATAGAGTTTGAACAGTTTGTAATGAAAATTGAAATCAACAGGCAGTAGCTCAATCAGTAAAATGCTAGTTTTAGGTATTTTTCACGTGAAAGTGAAAAACGCGAGTTCAATTCTTGCAAAAATCAATAATTTTTTGATTAATTAATTAATTTTAGTTTTATATGTGAGAAAAAATTTCTCTTATGTAACAGATTTAGCAGAATATAAATTTAGTAATAAATATCGTCAGCGAAGTTTATAGATATGCCAGTGATTATTTTTTCATCTTTTTCAATTCCTACTATTAGTTCACACTCTCCCTATGTATATTTATATACCTTGTTCAAATTTTCAATTGTTAATAAAATACTTTTTATTCATCCACTCTAGTTCAAATACATTTTTAAAAACTTTTAGTGGGTGACATTTGATGTTTATACAGTTTTTAAAAAAAATATTAATTCATAAATTAAATAAATTTTAATACTTTAAATACAGTTTTAGTAGTATGTAATGAAAATTGAAATCAACAGGTAGTACTTCAATCAGTAAAATGTAAGGATTTCAATATTTTTCACGTGAAGGTGAAGAATGCGAATGCAATTCTAGCGAAAATTAATAATTTTTTTGATACTTAATAATTTCGTTGAGAATTATTTAATAAATATGAATTAAAATAACAAATTTCTTTGTTGACCTAAGTAGGAATGGAATTTTAAAAAAATTATATTGCTTGTTTAATATCTAAGTTAATAATATCCAGGTTAAGTTAAAAAGTTAATAAGCTCTGGGTCATGGCTTATCAGTTTTAACTGATGCGACTGCAATCCTAACCAAACATAAGAATCCGCAACGCACCATTCCACAAGACTTTTGAATAACATGACTTACTTACAACTCTGATACATTTATTATCAAAATAAACATCGTGAGTATGCTTGTCTACTATTCACTAAAATATATAAATAGAGTCCTTCCCATAATTTTCGCCCAACCCTACTCTTTATATCTCAATACAAATACTTAATTCAATTTTCAGATACATTACGATGTATGGATAGTCAATTCGGGGAACATCTCACAAATCTCTTTAGAAAAGTCTTTCAAAATAGAGAATTAATGAGAATCGTAGACGCTGCTTGGAATGTGTGTCCAAAATTCCTACACATTGATCTCAAAATTGAACCTGTTTTAGAACATTTGAAAAAGTCTTCAAAAAAATTCGTTGATAAATTATTTCAGATTTGCAACGTTCTTGCAATTATCAGCTTATGACCCATTTATTCGAAGTTTTTGAACTATTCTTTATAAAGTTTTTGAAACTTTTCCAGCTATCAAAAAACATCGGGATCTGACCATACAGAACTCAGAATTATCTCGAAATTACTCCAGTTCATATAAATTTTATAATTGCTTCATTTGTCATATTCCACGCTTTGATGAGAACTTTATAATGAATACTTTTGGTCAATTCTGGAAATTTTCTTTCCGGTTCCTTTATTTTCTAAATTTTCATCCATTTTTATAAGGTATAGAATCTCCACAAAACATCAAATTTCACTCCAAACTCACAATTTTCTTGAAATTTTTACGTTAAACATCTCTTAACTCTCTATCTTCAGTCAGTTTTCATATTCTACTGAGCTAACATTATTCCTTTTAATTGAATCTATTTTTTAAAAAAAATCCTGAATTAATCCATTTTATTTCAATTTAAAAGCTAATTTAAACCACTATATTTTTCAAATAAAATATGGTGGTGGATTTTAACATTTAACTGCTAGTGAAACTCCGATAAGATCACTCTGTTTACTTTACTGAAAAGATTAGTAATATGCCTACGGACATCAGTTAAGCGCTCTTTCATTTTTTGTAGAACCGTACAGCTTAACTGTTATTTCAAACAAATTCTCGATTAAATCTTGAATGTATTTTTAAAAATGTAAATAAAATGTGACAAATAGAAATGGAAAGTAAATGCGATTTATATTTGCAGATTCTCTTCGAATTAAATTCATTACGAAATACCACTCAAATTGTTACCAAATAGTTTATGTCTAAGTTGTTACAGATGGTAATAAGTTTCTAAACAGGAAACATGCTTTTATTGGCTTAAAGGATTACATTTTGACGAAACTAAATTTAAACAGAATGTTAAAAAATTACGAAATTTAAATTTTTATACAGTATTTCGATTCTTTTAATCTTGTATTTAAAAAATAGATCTTGATACTTTAATACGTACAGTAAAAAAGTTGGCATTTTTACGGCAAAAATTTACTGAGTAATAAAAATTTGCATTTAAGTATTAGGTTGTTCGGAAAGTAATTTCGTTTTTTCCTGACAAAGGATTTAATTGCATTTTTCGCACCCAATTTCATACTTAAACCGCAAAATCATTTTATGTTTTAAGAGCTGATATAGCAAGGCTTGAGTGTGAAAAAGTGCAGCTGATTCTTCGCAGTAATTTTTGGATGGTGCCCTTTTAAATATGGAGAGCAATAAACAGCATTTTCGTCATTTTTTTCTTTTTTGCTATAAAAGGTAAAAATGCTGTTCAAGCCAGAAATAAATTAGCCAATATGTGTGGAGAAGATGTGTTAACAGTACATCAGTACCAGAACTGATTTGCAAAATTTTTCCTTCAAATGAGGAGGCCAAAAACCACCTCGATCAGTTTTTTTTTACAGCAAAGACCAAAACTTTTATGAGCGTGTAATCATGTTACTACAAAAATATGGCAAAAGGTATTAGACCAGAATGGCAATTTTATAATTTAATAAATAATTTATTCATTAAACGAAAATTTCTTTTCATTTTGACAAAAAAATACGAAATGACTTTCCGAACAACCCAATAGAAGTCGAATACGAGATGATTCTTGGAAATCATTATCTGCTTTTGGGAAATCAATAAAAAATAGCATTAAATAGAAGTCGAATATAAAATTATTCTTAGAAACCATTTTCTCCCTTTGAAAAGATGAATTGGTTGGGGCGAAATAAAAAATTTCACAGCAAGTTTTTTTTTTGTTGTTGTTGTTACTGATGATTTAAAATTAAAAAAAAACAGTCTAGCAGATATTCAGATTATATACAAAAAATATAATTGGGAGAAAAGCAACCCATCTTGTACGGCAAACCATACGAAGAAAAGAACTGAGTTTTAACAAAAGGCAATTTGATTTGTCCATCACGACCAGGTATTAATTTTAACATGCGAATTACATTCCGTTATGTTCATTATTTTGTTAACCCATCTGCATTATTAGCGTATATATACGCTCAATTTTCCTGGTCACTATCACTGGAGTGTATATATACACTGCATCATATTATATTCTATGCATATAAAATGATATATGCTATATACATATTATATATTATATACCTATATGCATCCCACATTTCAAATATTACCACACTGAACAAAATTACTAACAAATAATGCTCAAAAAAGGGTTTTTTTTCTACTTTTCTACAATTTTACACCTGAATATGAAATAAAAAAAATTTCCGTGATATGGGCTTCTTTTTTTCATATTTTCATATGATGCAAATGGGTATTATAAAATATATTCCAGAAATACAACTTCTTTGTTTCGAATGGATTAATTTTATGATTTTTTAATTGACTGCTATCGTAATTGTCTAAAATAATCGATGCAGAATCTTTCTCTTAGTTGCTCTCCAATTTTCTGTAAATAGTTCGCTCCCGTCTAATCTCTCCTTATCTAAATAATCAATATCAGGAGCTCCTGGCGTAAAGATTTCTCGGAAAAACATTTTGGAGTTAAAGGAGAGACGTCTTCTGCATCTTCAGACACATACATGGATGGTTTTAAGCTTATAACTCTCTCATAATGCTATTAATTCTTCGTAGTCAAATGCAGCACGATTAAGAATTTTTCAAAAAATTTGTTTTTGCGTTTGATACTGATGTAGGATTAAATTTCCTCAGGGTTTTCTGTTTCAGTCTAAACGGAAAGTGAGAAATTCTATACTTGTACTCCATTTTAGCTCATTAATGGGGGTGGAAATAATTATTCTTTGAACTTTGTTTTAAGATAAATCAATTGATTCCGAAATTTTTTTTTACTTCTTTATTTTTTCTATGTATTAGGTTATAAAATACGGTTTTAATTTTTGCTAATAAGCGCAATATTAGTTTATAAATCAATGAAGATGTTTGAAATCATATAATGGAGCAAATTGCGACACCCGTTTCCCTCGTATTTTGGTTTGTGTAATTAGACAAGGGGTGGGCAGACTTTTTCAGGGTGCCTGCTGCTTCTAATTTTTTCAAGGTGTTGTGGTCCACCCAGTGGCGTAGGTCTACAATATTCACTATGGCAGAATAATAAATATGAAGGACCTGTTTAACTACAAACATAATAATTGCCACAAATAAGCAATATAATAATATCAAATGATGCATTTAATATATCAGAAAATTTAAAATACATTAGAAAGTTCATCATTTTTATTGAATTCCTACTATTAGTTCACACTTTCCTATAGGGATATTTATTTATTTATTATATATATAAATAAATTTCTTTGATTATATAAATATATATCATACAACAAGAATTGTTTGTCATTACAGAAGATATTGTAAATATATTTTATCTCATTTACAAACAGTCTAATTTGAAAAAAAAGGCTTTTTTACACCGATTCTCGTATTTGAAATATATTTTGGAAATATTTTGAAGACTCACTCATTTCTTTGACGACTCAACTCATGTGTACCATTTTTCGATTCCTACTATTATGTCACACTCTCCTTATATATATTTATTTATATACCTTGTTCAAATTTTCAATTTTTAATAAAATATTTTTTATTCATTTACTCAAGTTCATATACATTTTTTAAAATTTCTAGTGGATAATATTTGATGCTAATACAGTTTTTTAAAAAATATATTAATTCAATAATTAAATTTAATCAATTTTTAATACTTTAAATAGAGTTTTAGCAGTTTGTAATGAAGATTAAAATTAGCAGGTAGTAAGTCAATCGGTAAAATGCAAGGATTTCAGTATTTTTCTCTTGAAGCTGAAGAAAGCGAGTTCAAATCTTGCGAAAATATTTATCATGATATAAATTAAGGAATAAATACCGTCAGTGGTAAAGCGTATAGACCATTGGAAAAAATCACTTAATATTGTGATTCTGTCATATTTATATTAATTGTAATTATTTAATAAAAAGTAACTAAAACAGAAATTTTCTTTGTTGATCAAAGTAGGAATTGACTTTAATTTTATATATATATATATATATATATATATATATATAATATACAGAGAGAGAGACTTCGACTACACAGTGTTGGCCTATATCTTGGTATATAATTACTAACCGCTAATTGTGCACTGGATTCTAAGTGGTCGTCTGTGAGAAGGAAACGATATATTGTATTAATTATAATACTCGTTAAAAATGAAAATTCACATTGGTAGGTAGAACTAAAGAACGTACACTAAATGATACTTTTTTTGTTAGAATGCGTCCATTTGATTCCAAAAGTTATTCTTAAGTTCTGAGCAACGTACTTTTAAAATTATGCCATTTTGTAGGCGAAAAACTTTGTATTCTCGCTATCTTTTGAGGAAAACAAAGTTCAATGAATATGTTTCTTTTAGTATAAGTGACTTAGTAACGGTAGTCACCCAAAAATGTCTTGGTGGTCAACAGGTCGATCGCGATCGACTCAATGTCCACTCTTGAATTAGACATTTTACTTTAACTAGTACCATGCCAATTACTTTATTTTTATCAAAGTAATTTAGGAGAATTTTCTGATCGAAAGAAGAAAAAAATTATAATTTACACGGAAATGGTTGAGTTGAAAGGAAACATGTTTATTTGCTTATCAAGTTGATATTATCCAATCACTTCCAAATATTATTCAAAGTACATAATTGCATCATGCACTGAAGAAATTAATATAAAAAATGAAAGCGATTACAAAACAAAATATTTCTAAACGATTCTATCTTTTTTTTCTTTAGAATTAGGAACTATAAGGAATATAAATTATCTAACTATCTATCTGAATATCTGAGCAGTCTTCAAAGAATAGTGATGTATATGGGATAGCCGCAATCAAAGTCTTAAAAAAATATTAGTATTATAAATGCAATTGAAATACTCGATATTTGTCAAGTGTGATTGCACAGATATATTAAAACGAAAAAGCAAAACGTTTCTTTTTTTGTTGCATACGCTAAACCAATGTTAGTATTTACATGCCCGGAAGAGAAAATATTTTCTTATTTGCTGAAATGTGCGGATATTTACTTCACAGCATGCCTTCAGAACTTTTCTTCCTGGCATGATAATAAAATGACTTATCCAGATTGGTTTAATATACATATGAAAAAGGAGACTGTTCTTAATGACTCAAGAAAAACGTTTTTAGGCCGAACGAAACAAATGAGTAGAATTTATTTTAATCGAGAACTTCTGCAAAAATGCCGGCTTCCTAGTCAAGGGGTAGCGTGTTTTCCCCGTGATCTGGGTGTCCCGGGTTGAGTACCGGTTCAAGCATGTTGTTATTCTGTGTTCTATGAGTGGGTAGAGTGAATGTGCCTCCCTGTAAAAAGGGGATTGTGCAGGAGAATGTGAAGCATGAAGTATCTAAGTCATACTCTTGTCCCTACTGAAAAACAAGGGACGCTCATTTCCGCTTAAATCGCTGACTATCGGTCGGCGGGCTCGTAAAGTGCCATTGGTAAAAACAACAACTTCTGCAGAAATACAACTTTTGGGCATCTCAGATTTTGGACATCGATAAGACAGGGATTACAACTGTCTGAAAAACGAAAAGAATCAAGGCTGCAAGAGGCTAAAAGCAAATTGGAGCTATTGCATCCACAGAGAAGGGAATGCTTTTGACTCTCGCTTGTGCTGTAAATGTCATGGGCAGGATTGTTTAATCAATTTTCTTATTTTCCCGGCTTCGATGCATGAATACATTTGCCTTAATTGACCAGTCCATTGGAGCTAGTTGGATGCCTTAAAGAGAATTTTAAAGCTCATAGATCGTTTTATATAACATATGCACCTTATATCGGAGAAGCCTGCTTTACTGCTACTTGTTAGTCATAGCCCATGTAGCAGTTGTAAATAAAATTGAGGATAATTATATACTCCTTTTCTAATCTCTACACTCCTCACTTGCAGTCCTTGGATGTGGGAGTTTACAGTCCATTCAAAAATTACTTAAACAGAGCATAGGCAGCCAAGACGTACAACAATCCAGATAAAACCAGAGCCGTTTACGATATCCCAAAACATAGGATTTATTGTCTCTGGCAATGAATCCTGTCAATGTCAAGAGTGGATTCAAAAAAAGCGGTGTGGAGGTTTGAAATGCTGACACTTTTCAAGATCCCTACTTTACACCATTATATGTCCCTGATCGCCCAAATCTTAGTGTAGAGAAAATGGAAGAAATGATTTCATCTCAAATCAGTTGAATTGATTTTGGGTCTTGAGAAAACTGAATAGCTACAATCAGTGCCGGAACTGAATGTAAGAGTTACTGAAGATATAAATCAAATCATTGGTGAAATGTCTGCTGAAACGACTCTTGGGATCCTCAAACACCCAAAATAAAATGTTCAAATTCCCCTCCACTTCAAAAATTAGAGGCTGCGGTGGTATGGTGTTAAGGTCTCGGCTTCCGAACCGGAGGATTTCAGGCTCTAGACCCGATTCCATGTAAGCGGGTCTAGAGCTCGTTAATCCTTCTAGATCAAACGTCCTCCCGCTGATGAGGTGTTGAAATTTGAAGGGAGTGCCAGCCCATGTGTCTTCCTAGTCATCTGACCGTAGTTCAAAATTACACGATCTCTCCCAAAATAATCCTAGTGCTTCGTAAAAGCGGAACGTTATTATAACACAACTAAATCAAACCAAACCAAACCCTCAAAAATTAGACTTATCCCTATAACTTTCTAAACAGAGGTCGGCGTAAAACAAACGCTGCCGTCCTAGTGAACACACCCAAGAAAGAAGCATTAGGAAAAGAACAGATAATTAATAAGAAACGAAAACAAGCATAGAAAAGGAAAATTAAATAATAAAATAAAAGTATAATAAATAAGAATATATAGACAAGAGTATAAAAGAAGATCTTTTGTACTTCAAATGCAAATTCAGGAACTATTCAAATGCAGATTCTGGAGAAGAAAAGTGACTTTATTCATCTTAATGAAAATACCTGTATTAACTACTTAGTGTGATACTTAATTTTTAAAGAAAGATAAAGATATGTCACTTCTATTGTTCCGTTTGTAGTTTTGCTAAAGATTAACTTTTATACGGATTGTTCGAATAATTTTATCATTTCTTTGGTGTATAAATCACTTGATATCTTTCGTTGTCATTATACCAAATAGTAATAATTAGCACATGATGCTTTGTTTTCTTTCAATTAATAAAAGAATGATAACTAAGAAATATTTTTTTTAATATTGTTATCTTTCAATTCCTACTATTAGTTCACACTCTCCCTATTTTTATATATCTTGTTAAAATTTTCAATCGTTAATAAAATACTTTTTATCTATCCCTTCAAGTTCAAATACATTTTTTTAACTTGTAGTGGATGACATTTGATGTTAATACAGTTTTTTAAAAAATATTAATTCATTAATTTAATTAAATTTTAATACTTTAAATAGAATTTTAACAGTTTGTAATGAAAATTGAAATCAACAGGCAGTACTCAATCGATAAAATGCAAAGATTTCAGTAATTTTCACCTGAAGGTGAAGAATGTGAATTCAAATCTTGTGAAGATATTTAGCAGGATATAAATTAAGGATTAAATATCATCAAAGGCGAAGCGTGTAGATGGCTGGGGGAAAAATTTTGTCACATAATATTGTGATTCTGTCATATGTGTTTACATATTTATATTAATTCTAATTATTTTTTTTAACTAAGGGAAATTAAATGTTCTCTTTGTTGACCTAAATAGGAATTGACTAACATTTTTTATATTACTTGTTATTGTTACAACTTGCCTCAGGTCTATTAAGAATTTGTCCAAGAAGCGTACAAGTTGTAACAGCTGAATTATTTAAAAAAATATTTACTTTATTTTAAATTGCTAAAATTACATCTGCTAAGGATGAATGAAAAGTTATGTGAAAAACGCACTTATAAGCGAGAAATCTTTAACCCTTCTTCGCATTTTTTTTTTTTTTTTTTTTTTTTTTTTTTTTTTTTGTAAAATAAGTTGGAGTGATATAATTCATACTCTAGATTAAAGGAAAAATATTTTTTAAAAATCCTCGCATAAATATATAATACAAAATTATTTTTAAAAAAACAGTATGATATAAATATTCATCTTCATGCAAATTTATCTTTTATGCTCCGTACAATATCTTCAATGCCCTTTTCTTCTAAATTTCTCTATTCATTATAACTTTTATTACCAAAAATATCTCATATTAGTTATCAAACAATATGCAAGAAATCTTTCTTCCAACCACAAAACAGTGGAATGATAAGTTTAACCCTCTATAAAGATTGTGACATTTGATTTTTTTTCGACAGCTACGTTCCTTATTACTCAATAGTCGTGAAAAAAGTTGCCAGTAACAACCAATTTAGAGTTCATTCGAAAAAGAATATTCATTTACATTTTGCGTAATTAGATTATTTCAGCATTAAAATAATCTCAGGTTATTTTAATTCTAAATTTATTTCTCAACTTTAATTTTAACAAAATTCATTAAAGAATCTGAATCAGTCTTACCTTCTGCATCTACAGCTAGCACAAATTACTTTTCTCAGATTTTGACAGTATCAATCAGCAATACGGATTCTACCAACAAAAGGAGAACGCCTTCATATTTGTTTTTCTAAATCCTAATAAATTTACAGAATGAATTTTGGTCGCAATTTATCCTATATTGAAGTGGAATAGACCTTTGTTGTAGAGATATATAGCTGCACCAAGTCTAATAAACTCTTGGATTAAAACATGTTCCTTTCTTCAAACTTTCATTAAAAGTTTCTTTCATTTTCAACAATATTTTCAAACATTTTCTGTTATCAAATGATCATTGAACTTTCCAGAAACGTTCTTTTAGCAAATCCATCACTTTTTTTCATTTGAGATGTTGTTTTGGTTAAGGGGCTTGGAATAATTGAAGGCAATAAATAATTGAAGCTGGAAATCGTGTAGGCAATAAATCTGGAAACCACGCAGGCAATGAATAAAGCATAAATGTCAATATTTATCAACGTCTTTTAAAAGCATATAATTTTTGCCTGCTTTTACCATTATTGTATTATTATTATATATGCTTCTTTGAAAGCAGATGCATTCTTAAAAGAGGTTGACCTGCTTTTAAAAGGATTGGTTTATTGTTATGTATGCTTCTTTGACAGCTGATGCGTTTTAAAATGCTGACGTAGAACTATGACATCATAGCTGTTATTTTCATGGAATTTTTTTCGGAGGAAATTGAACAAATTAATTTTTATATGTTCAAAAAAGCTTCACTCGCGCTTAATAACAGTTTTGATAAAAGAATTTTCTCTTTTCCCCCAATGGGGAAACATCACTTTATTCATTCTTAACTGGGAAACATTGAAGGATTTGACTCTTGTTCTAAGATGAATCCATTGTGAAACTGTTTCATTATCTCAGGAATTAGAAAACAGCAGTTTGGGTTTATAAAATATTGTTTTCATAAAAATTCTATATAAGTTAATACGTTTAAAAATTTATTGGTAATTAGTTTATCAATTTTTTGCTTTTTATTGTTATTAAAAAATAATACAGAATGTTGTCACATTTGACGATTTATCATCAACTAAAATCACAATTTCATTTCCAAATTATTCATTCTCAGAATTCTTACGAATTGTCTTAATTAAATTGTCATTCATATATATATATATATATATATATATATATATATATATATA
>JAPMOQ010019913.1:115418-126982 GCA_026543055.1 Argiope trifasciata | reverse complement strand
ATATATATATATATATATATATATATATATATATATATATAGTATCTACACATGAGCAATCTGGCTGTCTCGTGATTGTTTCAAACCGGTTTAAACTCGTTAATGACTTAAATTAAGACAAATAATGACTTAAAAATGATAATGTTCTCACATGATAACTTAAAATTTGAGATAATGGATTTCATTTTTATCTAGTTTTTCGTTCATATTTTAATTTTTTTATAATTTTCGGCCATTGGAAGAAATTTGTCCACTATTTCTAGTACTATCGACTGAAACCAGGTGCTATAGATTGGATGAAATGCGAGTATTTATTACGATCGTCAAACCTGAAATCTTCATGGACTTTTCTTAAACTAATTCCAGAAAGCAAGTCCTTCTCGTAGGCGTTCAAATTACATAACTGGATTTCGATTAAATTTCTACACTAGTAGATTGGAATGCGGCTAAGAAGAGCTTTTCACGGATTTTCTTGATATTTGGTTTTTTTTTTTTAATTCTATAGGCGATAAATTTATCTCCGTACTTTCTATCGTAATCCTCTTGAGAGTATTGTTCTTTATGCAATAATTTTAACAGCTAACGATCACAATTCTTGCATTTATTATATTTTTCTTAGTTTCAGTCTCAATGACATTTAATTCATCGCTTAAACTGAAAGAATCAAGGCTATTCGACTTCTCGAAATGCGTTTCGTAATGTAGAACTGAAACTAGAATTAAACCAGTCTCAGATATCACCATATTTTACCAAGCTTGCAGACTCGCCAATAAAATGTAGGTAACATCACTGTTGAAACTCAGGATGCAGAATTTTTAAAAAAAAAAGCTGAACAATAAAAGGCATTGAATTATGTACAATCGCTGGGAGGAAAGGAGCCACCAAACTTTATTCTTCTGCCAATCATTCTATATGAAATTTAAAAATTCCATTTCAAATCTATCAACGTATTCTGAAAGATGAAGAGCCTAAAAAGATTGTAAGGAGTTACTTACCTGGTTAAAATTTTACAAGCTTAGAAAATTCCTACTGCCATATCTCATTTGATGAATAGTTTCAAATGAGATGTGGTACTACTTCAATACTGAACTACTCGCATGAATAGTTTCAGTATTGAAAAATTATCCAGAGTATACGTTCTGTTTAATATATCCGATTACATAGGAAGATAGTTGATATTTTCTATCAAGGGGTCGTTTTCATATGAAGATGTGTAAAACTATGTACATATGCATGTATATATTCTATGGACATTATGAATAGCATTTTTTGTCGTATTTTTTAGTTTAGCAACTTTAAAATTTTAATCCATGTAGTAAATTCGATTGCAATTTCATGCATGATAAAATATCTACCGTGAAAAGTTTTGACAATTGTTAATTCTTCTCCGTAAAAAATATTGAAAAGCATTGAAAGTTTTGCTTCAATTATACCTGAGCCTGAATTACCATTACGGTGAAAATTACAAAGCTGTAAATTACAAAGCTGCACAAAAAAAGATGCAAAATGGTATGAAATCGATTAAATTTTCAGGAGGATCACCTTTAAAAATAGAAAATTTAAATTTTTATACGGACCCCCAACAGAAAAAATTCCTAACGAGTAAAATGTGCCCCATCCTCTAATAAGGTCATGTGCAAAATTTCAGCATTTTATCGCAAAAAGTCTCAAAGATATGAAACTACTTAAACCACTTTTTGATGTGTGGATTTGAGTTCGCAAAGAGGAAAAATCATGTTGAATCTTCATGTTTTAGGGGTCGTACATAAAGTAACAAAGAAAATAATGATTGACTAAATAAATATTATTTTTGCTATTTCTAAGTATTTAAAATTTGCATAAAAAATAACTTATAGAAAATGTTCAAAAACTTGTTCAAAATGATTTCCATCCATGCCAATCTAGAACTGTTTTCGTCTAATGAAACTTCTGTACACTCTATCCAGTTCTTGTTCCATGATGACGTAACAACCCTCTAAAATACGTTGTTGCAATTCGGCTTCATTTAAGGGAGGTGACAAATAAACCGCTGTAATTAAGCGACCCCACAAAAATTTCCATATGTATATATTTACATATGTAAACATTTCTAAGTTTTTTTTTACAAGTTCATTGTCTATGCAATTTATGGTTATATTCTGTAATACATGATATAACATTTAAAGCATTTTTGAAGAAGCATAGATTTAAAAATTTGTATTTAAAACTAAAGATATGAAGCATATTTTATTTCCCTATTGAGCATTCCTCCGTATCGTCATCTGTACTGAAGCTGTAAACGTTTGCATTTTAATATGTGATTGATCCTTCACCAACTTTGGTTTAACATATCTTTGATAATTCTGAAATTTTTACGTGACCTTATCAGAGTATGGAGCTTATTTTACTTTAGGGGATTTTTTTGTAAGGGGACCGTATAAATACTTAAATTTTGTATTTTTTTAAAAGTTGAAAATTTTAATCGACATTATAATATTTTGCATCTTTTTTACGAAAATTAGTAATTTACAGTATATATCTATGTTCAATATTTAAGGAATAAAAGCCACAGCCAAGGTTTTTGAGATACCTGGTATATTATTCTTATTATCATTGCTAACTACTCATAAACATATATGCAATGATATACTACTTTATTTTACAAGCGCATAAAACAATGGTGCCTTTTATTCATTGATAAATGTAAATCAGCTTTTTTCATGTTTTAACGGCAATTTAGTTTTATACAAATGCTTTTTGACTGTAAAAGGATTCATTACAGGAAAACAATTTACAGATTTATATGATTGTAACAGAAATATGTTTATTCATTTATTTCACGTGCATTTCCATTGTTATTGCAATTTTAAACTACTGTTTATCTCATATTTTGTTGCTTCTGATATTATTAGTAATTTAAAAGCAGATATGATTATAAAAATAATTATTATATTTATATAGCTATGAGAGCGATTATTCCATTGGATATCCAATTTAATAATCTTAAATTTATATTAGAATGAGTAATTTTTGTGTAATGTAACCAATTTTTAGAATCTTTCTTAAAATGTTAAAATTATTTTTCAAAATCACCTAAGAATAACTTTTTATTACTCTTAAACAGAATTATTCGATAAACCCTGATTGATAATATACGTGTTGTGAACTAAAAAATGACTGAAAATATTTTTATTTAGAAGTTACTTATAATTTCTTGAATTCTTTATTCAAATCTTTAAAAAGCACATTAACTTAGAAATGAATTTTATTCGAAATTTGGTGCACGTTTTTTGTTATAAATTATTTTTGCTTATCAAGAGAAATTCTTAAAAAACATCTTTTTCCCAAAACGTTTAATCCTTTCGACGTTCAAGTAAACCGAAATCATTATTTTAAAATTTTAATTTATGTGGTTCTACTCATTATTTAAATGCTCAGCATACAACGAATAATTTTATATTTGTAAAAATAATGGTTTTCGGAATTCAAGTAAACTGAAATGATTAAAATTTTAAAATTATTTTCCGAAAGTATACATGAACAATTCTTTAATATTCTTAAACAGAATTATTTTTAAAATTTTAATTGATTCGCTCTTACTTTCATTTAAATACTCAGCAAACAACGAAAATTTTATTCTCTCAAAAATAATGATCAACTGAAATATTCATTATTACTTCATAAATCATTAAAATTATTTGAAATTCTTCATTTTCGCATGTATAAGGTATAAAGGTAAAATTTATTTTGAGCCCAAACAATTAATGCTGAATGTGCTGTCTATAATGATGTTTTGATGCCTGAATATTTTTATTCCATTTGTGATTCTCTGCAGTAATTACAATAATTAGAATCATGACACATTCATGTTACGAAACTCCTGACTTTTGTAAGAAATATTGAGCATATAAACAATTATCAGTAAATTTAAACGAAGAGAAATAAGTTGGTATATAGTTTGAAAAATTAAATTGTTATGATAGCATAAAGTATTTTTAGGAAATAAATTTCTTATGCTCTGGAATTGACATTATATGATCCGACGAGTAAAAACTCTATTCAGGACAGAAAGTATCCTCCGAATTTAAAAACAACGACTATTAACCTCTTAGTCGTCCATAAAGCGTTTAGAGCGTTCGAGTGAAGCTTCAATGTGGTCGTAACGCTCTTCCAGAATTCTAGATTTTAAAACATTTAACACGCGTTGTAAATGTTTGTTCTAATGCGGTGAAAAATAGAAATTTTCCCAGGTAGGAGAGAATGGCAAAAGGCTAAATAAACTATTTACGCGATGGAAAACAGATTTTTTACTTCGATTTTATGTATTTGTCACGAAAAAAAAAATTTTTTTTAATTATTTCTTTGCGTGGAAAATATTTAATTAACAAAACAATTAGTTGCATTTGATTACCAAATAAAATGCTATCTACATTTTGAAATCTGTGTTTGCATTCTTAAATGCATCATTTTTGAGGCAAAACATAAAACTTTAGGTAAGGGGGAAACTATTTATATAAATGAGCTGAAATTTTCCATACCTCTGTAAAATAAATTTGTCCATTAATCGAAGCCCAAACTGATGGACAAGGTCTATTGCCTTTTTAAAAAAATAGGTCAAATTTTGACTTTTTTTTTGAATATTAAAAATTAGTTTTAAGAATAAATATGTGCGCAAAATATGTAGGATATTTTATATTTTCATAGCAGAACGAGTAAAATGAATAATTTATGAATAAAAGTTCAAAATTTTATTTTAATTAGTTGATTAAATTTTGATTGCTCTTAATCTCGAAAATAATAGACCAAGACTAACGAAATTTGGCTTTCGGGGTGAATTTCCGATTTAGTTGAAATTTGATGAGAAAAATGGGTGTTATTATTGGGAATTATGAAGTCTGTTCTTATTTCATTAAGTATACAAGTTCTTGCGACATTTTTAATTCAGATATCTTTCAGAAAATATTTTCTTTTCAAATAACATATTTTTTCAATTCCTACAATTAGTCCACTCTCTCCCTGTAACTTGTTCAAATTTTCAATCGTAAATAAAATACTTTTTATTCATCCACTCAAGTTCAAATACATTTTTTTAAATTTGTAGTGGATGACACTGGATGTTAATACAGGGGAATATTTTTCAAATATTAATTCATTAATTAAATTTAATTGATTTTTTTATATTTTCAATAGAGTTATAGCAGCTTGTAATGAAAATTTAAATCAACAGGTAGTAGCTCAATCGGTAAAATGCAAGAATTTAAGTATTTTTCACTTGAAGGTGAAGAATGTGAATTCAATTCTTGCAAAAATCAATATCTTTTTTATACGTAATAATTTTTTTTATAATTATTTACTAAAAAGTAATTAAAATAAAAAAATATTTTTTTTTACCTAAGTAAGAATTAAATTTAAAAAAATGTATATTACTTGTTTAGGATTTGAACCCAACAGATACAATTTTTTCAGGTAAGCAGACAGAATGTTTCTTCGGCGAACTGGGCTTCGAACTCATACGCATAAATACTTGAATTCCAAACTATGGCACGAGGTCACATTATCTCTTGCGCACCAACTGTTTGAGAGAGTGCAGATGGGGAGGAAAGCAGTCATTTACTGCCCCGAAAGGAATGCTGGTTTGACTGATCGGTCAATGTAGGGATAGACAATACTTATTCAGCAGTCGACCACAACAAATCCTGTCGATACTGCTACGTTCAGTGGTGGCTGGGTGGTCGGCTGTATGCAAGAAGAAGAAGTATCTCTTGCGCATATTGAAATTAAGAAAAGAGGTTATTTTACTAATAAAAGCTTACAGGTGTATAAGCTTTCTCTTATACAACTGTATTCAGTTTCTATATTTTTTAAATACTGAAAAAGTGGGAGAGTATTTTCACCATCGCTCTTAGTGAGTAAATAGTTGTCTTTAAATTCAAAATATTTATATGAGTAGCTGTAATCCTCGATGCTGATAGTGAATGAAACCTTCTAATTTCGTTAAAAGTGTTTACAATAGTCTGTTCGTGATTTGTTGTTTATTTTCCCCCTCCATTATTGAACTTCCAACCACACCTATACATTATCATTACTACTGACCCTGAAAGAATATCTTTGAAATCCTGCTCTGTGTCTTTTACAAGATGTTTTTGTTGTTGTTATTGTTAATTGAAATGAGAGTACTATTTAGCTGAAAGAATTTTCTTTCAAATTAATTGCATGAATTTAAAATAACAAGTAATATAAAAAAATTTAATTCAATTCCTATTTAGGTCAACAAAGAAATATTTTATTTTAGTTATTTTTTGTTAAATAATTATAAAAAAATTATTAAGTATCAAAATATATATATATATATATTCCTTTTTACAAAATTGAAATCACATTCTTCACCTTTGGGTGAAAAATACTGAAATTCTCTCATTTTACCTACTGAACTACTACCTGTTCATTTCAATTTTCATTACAAACTGCTTAAATTCTATTTAAAGTATAAAAAATTAATAACATTTAATTAATGAATTAATATTTGAAAAAACTGTATTAACAACAAGTGTCATCCATTACAAATTTAAGAAATGTATTTGAACTTGAGCGGATGGATAAAAAGTATTTTATTAACTATTGAAATTTTGAACACGATATATTAACAAATATGTAAAAGGGAGAGTGTGAGCTTTTAGTAGGAATTAAAAAATATACTCTAAATTCTCAAAAAAAAAAAAAAAAAATCCTTGCGTCTTCCTAAAAGGTCAAGTCATCTATAATGGTGATGTTTCAAAAAAATATTCATACAAAAATTTCTTTTAAATTTCCTTTCTTTGAATATCGTTAAAATATCAATTAAAAGAACATTGCAATATTTTCTTTTACTTTTTATATTTTATGACATTTCCAAAAAATCTCAAAATATTAGATTTACTGTTACATGAAAAAAGAGGAAACTGTAAATAATACCTTATACTTTTTATTATTTACAACTTCAACACAGATGTGTATATGCGGAAAATCTATTCTTGAAACTTTGCGAAGTAAAATAATTATTTATGATATATTTATAAAATCTTTTTTAAAAAGTGGGGGGGGGTCTTAAAAGTTGTAATTGTTAAAAATATGTGAAAATATGGAAAATACATTTCAATGCTATGAAAAATACATTTCAATGTTTTGATTAACAGTAAATAAAATTATAAATTCTAACGAACAAAAAATCCAAAAATAAAATGTTTAGAAAAAATGAACAGAAGGAGTGAAGGAGCTCAAAACATACTATAATAAGACAATATTTTGGCATTCTTATGATTTTAGAGCTTTCTAAGAATTTGCAGCTACAATTTTATTAATCATTAAAAAAAAGCTGATTTATATGAAAGGCTAGTTTAATAAAAAAAAAAATTTAAAAAAAAACCCTGGTTTTAGCGAAAGGGGCGTGGGGAATGAATCAGTTCTTCGAAAAAGATTATTTTTCCATTAAAAATTATTTGATCTTTTATGTCTTTTCTTATAAATATTTGCTTTAGTTTAAAGTGCAAGAGCCTCGAGCTTGCCTATGCTGCTTCAAACAAAAGTTAGTCATTGCAATGTGAAATATTTACTTTACTGTTGATAATGTTTACAAAAACAGGTATTAAATTCTGTTTCGTGGAAGAGTTCTAAAACCTGTTTATCATAAAAGCTTTTTAATCTATGCAGAATCTACAGAGAGAAGCTTTTACAATTTTTCAAAGAAATATCAGGCTTTTATTAATTACTGAGAAAATGGATAAATCAGGAATGGGACGAGCGGAGTGATTTTGATGAAACTGGATATACATGTTTATCTCCAGCGGACTAAGATATTGTGGGGTTAAATGTCATTTAACAAACGCGCTTTTGGATACTATGGGACTGAATTGAGGAAACAAATAAAGGATCAATTAGTACGAAATTTGGCTGAACTGTTTCAAACTGTCAAATTTAAATACAATGGAATTATATCTTCTTTAGTCGTCCTTGAAAATGACGACTATTTCTGAGACATATAGAGATGCTTAAATTCTATAAATGGGAATAAGTATTTGAAAGATATTTAAAAAATGGGAATTTTTGAATGAAACTTGGCAAGTACTTTCTAGACTGGAGCTATTTTATTGAAATGTGGTACAATTTCAATGGATCAAAAAAACCATTGTAGAATTAACAAGTAATATTAAAGTATGTAAATAATAGAATTCCTACTTAGGTCAGCAAAGAAAAACTTTATTTTAATTACTTTTTATTAAATAATTATCAAAAAAAAATATATTATGTATCAAAAAATTATTGATTTTTGCAAGAATGGAACTCGCATCTTCACCATCACGTGAAAAATACCTAAATCCTTGCATTTTACCAGTTGCCTTCTAATTTCAATTTTCATTACAAATTGCTAAAACTCTAAGTATTAAAAATTAATTAAATTAAATTAGTTAATATTTGGAAAAACTGTATACGCATAAATTGTCATATCCTGCAAATTTAAAAAAAATGCATTTGAACTTGAGTGGATGAATAAAAAGTATTTTATTAACGATTGAAAATTTGAACAAGATATATTAAAGTCCCGTTTTTAAAGTAACACTAGTGCTATTTTGGGACGGACCTCGTCATTTTGAACCACGGCCAGATGACGAGGACGACACCTGAACTGACACTCCCATCTACAGACCACACCACACCAGCAGGAGGACGTTTGACTTACAGATTTAACGTGCAAGAGACCCCTTCACACGACGGTTCTTCGGTGGAATCGAGCCTCGAACCTGAAGCCCTCTGGTTCCGAAGCCGAGAACTTACCACCAGGCCACCGCGACCCCTAATTAATATTGAGAAAAATTGTATAAACATAAATTGTCATATCCTGCAAATTTTTAAAAATTGCATTTGAACTTGAGTGAATGAATAAAAAGTATTGTATTAATTGAAAATTTGAACAAGATATATTAGATCTATGTAGGGAAAGTGTGAAGTAATAGTAGGAATTGGAAAAGCCTAATCAGTAAAATATTTCTACTAAAATTTCAACAATATTCCATTCATAATACTTACAAGCTATGCGTTAAACTGCTGTTTCTTTTCTTGTCAACTATAAGGTTATGATTTTTTTTTAAGATAGGGCTATAGACAAGGTTCATTTTTTGAAGTCAATAGCTTACACACATGATTATTGACGTTTGTACTGTAATTGATTTCATAACTCATCAAAGCAATTATTTTTTGTTGTTTTTGTTTTTGAAAAATATACCCCTCAGTTTGAAATTAAATTTTAAAAAAATTATGTATTTAAAGCTGAAAAATCAAGGCTAAATACTAGTTTCATAATTGTAAATAAGTTTTAACGTAATTGTTTTAGTTACTTGACTATTACTGAAGGATCATTTATTATGTATACAAGATGTCTATTTTATCCACGACCCAATAGAACCATTAGAGATAGCAATAAATGTCCGTTTGGAAAAATGAAATAAAATATTTCTTACAGAAGCAAGAAATATGATGCTAAAAAATTATGAAAGATCTGTATTTTTTATACCACTCTCTGATTCTACTTGGTAAAATGTTGACTCACTAACATAATAAATAAAAAATTTCACTCTTTTTCACTTAAAACTGGTTAAATCGGGAAACTTTGAATACCACTGACTTAGACAATTTTAAAAAACGAATTCCATGATGTCGAGCATGCTTTTAAGGGGTGTATGGAAACTATGCATAAATGTGCTAAAACGTTTTGATTTATTTTGGTTACATGAGGACACGTTACTACTATTTCTCTTAATATTCAATTATTTGCTTAGAAGATACTCAGCTGGTTTAAATTCGAATAATTTTGTTGAAACCTTTGTAGAGCGTAACTCCGGGAAACTTCCTTAAAAATTCTCTGCTTTATTATAATCAACTTATCTTTAAATATAAGAAAGCATCAAAACAATGATAATTAAGATATTAATTTATAAAAAGATGATGATAACTGTGACTGCCAGTCATCATTACTGTCAAAATGGGAGTGTTAAACATTCTTAGAAATGAGCATTAAAGGTGAAAGCTTGTTAGAATGTCTTTTATGAGCATATTTATCACTAATTAGGAATACTCAAAATAATTGCAAGTATTTTTAGAACAAAACAATGGAATTCTTAAGAATCGGAATTATATGTTTACTTAAACTAAATTGTTAATTCCATTCTGTGGGGTGGGACTATGAAGTTTAGCTATTGAACTGGATGGTCACGCGAAAGGCTATTTTATAAACAGCAACATTTAAGAAATTAAATCTCTGAAAATGAAATTCATTAATTATAAGATTATAAATAGGAGGATGTCATCTTTGAAGGAAGTCTTGTAGCATCAAAAGTATTAGTCATGTTCCAAAAATTGAAATTGAGTACATTCCATTATAAATACAGAAAATTAGATGTAAGATTGTTTTGATGATGCTTTAACGTCTGCTAAATATGTCGCTCTTTTATCTGGGTCATTATCTGATTATTTTGAAAAGCCTATTTCGAAAATGGATGTATCAAAAAGGTAGTTTCAGCATGAAGCTGAGGGGGCCCCAGCTCACAGATATTTTCAGCTACGCACTTCCCTGGCCGATACATTTGGAAAGAAAGCCATTAGATGCGGAAGTTGTTGTGGATGGCCTCCTAATCGCCAGATGTAAGTCCATTAAATTGTCCTTTTATGTTACTTCAGAAATGAAATCTTGGAAAGTGACGCCAGGAATAAAGCTATTGCATCAATGTAATTATCATGGAATGTAAACATGTTGCTTCAAAATTCTGTAAATATGTTATTTACAAAGCGAAAGTGTTTATCTCGTGCGTTTCTGTATTTTAGCAAAAGAAAAGTCCTTTCTAGAAAATATTATGGTAAAATTAAATATTTCTTAAATAAATAAATGAGTTTAATTTGTTAAATAAATAAATGAGTTAAATTTGTTAAATATAAAATAAATTTGTAAAATTCTTGCAAGCAAATTTTAAATCATATTTAATTTTGTAATAAAGTAATTAAATTCTTTGCATCATATTATTTATTGCAGATAGGTTCTTATTCAATATCCTACTATAAGTTCACACTCTTCATATATATATATATATCTTGTTCAAATTTTCAATCATTAATAAAATACTTTTTATTCATACACTCAAAAACACATTTTTTTTTTAAACTTGTAGAGGATGACACTTGGTAATAATACAATTTTTTCAAATATAAATTCAATAGTTAAATTTAATTAATTTTTAATACTTTAAGTAGAGTTTCAGCAAAATGAAAATTGAAATCAATAGCCAGTAGTTCAATCGGTAAAATGTAAGGATTTCAGTGTTTCACACTCACCTTATTTAAATTTTATATCTAAAATTAAGTTTCTAGGTGCAATATTTAAGGAAATAAAAGTTTTTACATTGTTTAGGAACATCTTGAGTATGAAATAATAATAAAATCATAACTAGAAATTTTTCATCTGTGCAGTAAGTGGTATGGATCAGTTTTTTTTCTTTTGCATATATTTTCTTGAAATTATTTTTAGCATTATAAATAAAAGTCGCCGAATGTAATCTTTGACG
>JAPMOQ010019913.1:95081-111256 GCA_026543055.1 Argiope trifasciata | reverse complement strand
ATATATATTTCTTAATGTAAGACAAGTAATAACTAATTCATATATATTGTTATATGCAATTTATTATCAGATATTTTATGCAAAATGAGGATTTATATACATAATTAAAAATGTACACTCAAAGAAAAAGACAAATAGATGGTTAAAGAAATAACATATAAACTTATTCAACTCTCCTACCAGTTTGTGAGTATTTACTTTAAATGCATGCTCCTTTTTAAGCGAATTTATTTCTAATAAATTAAAATAACTGGCTTGTTTTTCCTCTTATCATACAAACATTACAAATATATGATAGACATTACAAAACTGTGTTAAATGCGAAATTTTAACTAGATTGCTTCAAATATTTTATCCATAAATGCATTACACATTTTTTAATTAGTCATCATAATAAATTGGATTTTCAATTTGAAGTAAATACTCTTTCACTAAAATGTTTATCGGTGAATTTTCATTTCTGAAAATATACCTTCTCCTTCATTACTACTAGGTCTGTTTGGACATGTAACTTATACTAAATATTTAAAAAATTCCTTTCATTGTTTTCCTTATTTAAATACAATAAAAAAGAATGTAAAATAATCTTTGAAATGTACGCACTAAAAATTATAGATATCCAATTTTAGAATAACAAATATTTATAATTGTGTTAAGTATAAAGGTACTAAAATCTTAATAATTTCCAATTCATCATTTTAGCAGAGTAAAATTATCTTAACATTTATCTAAATAAAATTGATAATGTAAAAAGAATTGAATTAAAAAAATTATCTATGAGGGAACTTCTTTGAAAATAGAACAGAGCAGAACATTTACTTTTAAATTATTAAAAAATAAATTTTTCCGTTACTTGAAAAAAAGAGCCAGAATCTTAATAATATAGGAAGTTAAAAGTTTGATATTTAAATATGTAGTAGTAATAATAATAAAAGCCAAGCTCAATTAATTTTTTTAAATGTATGATTGATGTTATATATATTTGTGGCAGCTAAATAATATATTTTTAGGATTCTACAATTTTTTATGTAATGCATTACTTTGACAAAAAAAACTGATTGCATTTTATGATGAATATTTTTTAACAAATACTTTTAATCTTATAAATTCTAATCAGATAATCAATAGTGTTGTTACGCCGAAAAATATCGTATTATTTATGATTCATAATGTATATATTATGAAAAATTATCGCAAATGAAAGAAAATAGATGTTTAAAAAGGACTTTTTCACGAATGAAATTTAAATATATGTTAGAATACTGAATTTCTGCGTTATGGCAGAACATGTGTTCTGTCCTTAAATCCTGGTTTCATTAAAACAACCATACAAATTAATAAAAAGAATCTTAAGAATTATTAAATAGAACAATTAGCGCATTCCACATAATTATAATTCAAAAAAGAGTCATTTCTGTCACAATTTGGTACTTTAAGGAGTGTTGTTCTAGATGCAAGAAAATAAGTAATTTGTTGTCTTAAAAAGGTGTGATTTAAAATGTATGTTTTTAAAACAGCAGAAATAAGAGAAGTTTGCCTGTTCAAATTGCCTAAGAATTTTTAAATGAAATAAAATAATAATGTGTTTCAATGAAATGAAATAAAGATATAATATAACTTAAGAACTATTTTTCTACCTAGTATAATGTGTTTCAGATTTGAACGAATTTCAATTATTTTTAATATTTTCTCCAAAATACATATCCATTTTTAAGAAATAATCAGTTGTTTCATTTTTAATATTATTAATATGAGTACTGTCTTATTTTAAAAAGAATGTTTACTCATTTGCAGAAAAATTAAATTTTTGAAACTTGTTTGAATAATTTCAATAATTGCGTTCATTATGATTTTTTCAGTATTGATTTCTGAACAAATATAAAAATATACTCAGCTACCCATTAATCTAAAAATTTCTAAAATTCTTTTTCGCCTTTCTTATAAAACTCAAACTAAATAATTTTTAAGAGCTGAAATAAATAAAAATTTTAAAAAAATTAAAACATGTTTCAAGAAAGATGCAAATAGAACATCATGAGCGTAGAAAACGATAAGCTGTATAGCATATATGTTGATAAAATAATCGGAACTATTATTTTTGGTTAATCAAGAAAGAAAATATTTTAAATTCAAATTTAAAGGATCTTCACGTTTGATTTTTGTTTCTTAGTTGGAAAAATTAGTATATTCTATCTGATGCAATTTAATTTGAAAAAAAAATTGAGGCGAACCTGCGTACGAGTTCTTAGCTTATTAGTTTTGATCCCATGAAACTTAAATTAGTCCTTGAAGGATGCTGAATATTATTTTACAAGAATTGTATTGATTTATTATTTTTCAATAGCTATAACCAATCAATTTTTTTATTTGTTTCTTTTTTTTTTCAATATTTATATCTGTGAAATTGAGAGTTATGTAGAAGTTTACTGCACAATTTAGATAATAATAAACGATAAATTATTATTTTTGTATTACCATTCGTTAAAATGATAGAAAGAGAAATAAGAAATCTATGACTTTAATTTGTGCTTAACTATAAATCTTCAAAATAAAGTTTGACACGATTCAATTTAAGAATTTATAATTCTTAAATTAAATCGCCTTCCATACTGTCTCATGCAAACATTAATATAGCATTTTCTGCGATGACGATGTGAAACGGTCTTTCTCTCGTATGATTAATATCTGATATAACTTCCTTCATAGTTTGCCACCTAGTGGGAATGTAATACACTAGAATACAGCTGTACTGTTGAAGAATTTTGAGAAAAAGAGAAATAACTAAACATTATTGATATGCATTTAAAATTGAATTTATAATAGTGTTTGCATATTTTGTTAATTAAATTAAGCAAATAATAAAAATTAAATTTGCGAGATATAGAGATTAAATACGAAAATTATACTTCAGTTTATTAGATTAAATTAATATTATACATATATGTAGAGATTTAATTAGCGGCCATTGCTGTCAAATATTTAGTTCCAATTTTTTGTAATAGATGTCACTACGGATACTGCAAAATACCTCTGAACCAAAGTCCAAGAGTGACGTAAAAATTTGAGAGAAAGCGAACTACGCATTCGCTCACCAGAGGGGGATGGAGAGGGTCATATCGTTCCGATTATGCATCTTTAATACGTAACGTAGTTTCACCATGAAACAATTATTAATTAGGCTTCATCCTTGGTGGCATCTATAAGTAATACTTTTTTTTCTCTGTTGTAAATAGTCCTGTCATAATTGTTAATGTCTTTTCCTTATTCTTTACTGTAAATAAATTTCTTTCATATTCAAAAGCTTCTTTTCCTTCATTCAGTGACCCTAGACACTGATCTAAATGTGGTTGGATGGACATTCTGTCCCACCCAATTCCTACAAACTTGGGGGCTCGGCTGGGATTTGAATTTCAAATTAAATTTAATTTCTTTTCCGGGCTAAACTCTTTAGTTTTCTTTTCTTAAAAGCAGCTTAAGAAATATAATTTTCTTTTAATATTTCATATGTCATTAACATTAAACTCATCGGACGAATGACCCTACTGTCAACGAAAACGAATTTTGATTCGTGGCATACTGACACAGTAGTTTTTCCCATCCCGGCAACTTGACTGAAATAATGTTCTCGGATGCTTCCTTGCAAAAACACGATGCATATTCTGTCGATCAGCTTCCAAGTTTTGTGGTTTGCTACAATACAATTCGTTAGAAACAGTGATGGTTTCTGCCCTCAAACATATCGGTGCCTGATATTTAAATTTCTGGGCTAAACAACGTTCAAAACTCAGCTATCCATATGTGTACGGTAAAATCTAGTTATGTCTCTGAAATAAAGAAAAGTTATCTGTAGGGAGAAAATAGCAGAAATTTATTCTCTAATATTTTTTCCCACTTTGACAGGATAAGATATCATACCAAGGAGTCTCAGTTATGTTTTATATTAATAATCAGAAATGAATCAACTTAAATAACTACTTCGCGTAAGTAATGAATCATGTTTCGTTTCAGAAATAAATTTCTTAAATGGTGATAGTAAGTTCAGAATTTATACGTGGATTGTGAGAGCACAAAATAAACTGTCAAGAATCGATACTGCTTGTACGATGAAATATTAAGTTATTTTTAATAGCAAATAAATTGCATAGTTAAAAAGTTATAGCTTTATAATATATTAGCATGGATTTTAATAAATATAATAAAATATAATTTTAATAAACTATAGCATATAAGATTCCAAAAAAAAAAAATCGCTTATTGGTAAATTCCTATAGAATTGAGAAAATATCGTGTACATGTTCTTTTTACCTGGGATAAAAGATTCCAGAATAAAACAAAAAAATTCCACATATTTTTTTTATTTCATATATTCGTCATAAAATTTTTTACTAAAAATAACATAACTAATTCAATTGTAAATAAAAAAATTCAGGGAAATGAAAATAGCTTTTCAGATGATTCATTAACCCCTTTACACCAGGGCGAATTTTCCTCTGGGCAGCAAGTGAACAGAAATCAAGTTCTCGCCATTCATTTCGGTAAAGGGAAACCAGTTTTACAGAAAAGGAACTTATAATTCCACCTGCAGAACTGAGAAAAATTCATCCGTGTGTCGAAGGCTTTAGATAGAACTAAGAATAATAACAAAGGAGTTAAGAGAATTGATGCAAAAAGGTGGAAGAAGCATGTCCAGTGAAAATTAGAATGATAACACACATTCATTTAAAAAAAAACTTAAAGAAACAAAGATCAAGTAAGTTGAATAAAATAAAATTGTTTGAAAGACATATACATATAAGAATAAAAATTGAATTATTAAATATATTTGCAATGATAATATAAATTGATATTAATTCAATAAGAAATTTTCTATAAGCATGATCTAGGTCAATAACTTTACTAATTTTCAATACTTTAGTTGAAGGAGGACAATACAATGAATTCTAATAATATTACATCCTGAATTATCTTATCAATACAAAACATTTTACTTTTCTCTGACATAAATGAAGCTTTAAATGTATAGCTAAGACACAAATTCTTTTGTTCGATTCAAACTTTTGCTGAAACAAAATCGTAGAATAGCAAAAATACAAACACTCTAAACGAAACTTAACATCTTATTTTAGTTTCATCATGTAACAAAATCTACATTTCATTGCAGATTTCTATTTCTAAATGCCTAAAATATACAGATTTTCATACAAAGATATAAAAGTAAATTAACAATCTCTAAAACATGCAACAAACTAAAAGTTATTTAATCGAATACATTTCAAAATTACATTTGTCACTATAATGTTAGCTAATATTTTCCACATGTTGCAAATTTATGATTAAAAACAAATAAACTATAGTAAAACATGTAACCAGCACATGGTAACTCAAATAATAAAATCTTAAATATACATATGAATAGAACTTATCAAGAAAATAAAAAAGCAAGTTGGTGTAAACTATATCATAATGAAAACAATGTAACAGTAAATAATGGAAGAAGTTTCAAACAAAAACTATTAAACAATGCAAATAAATTTTTAAAGACCACTTACTCATACATTTAAGTATATTTTTAAAGCACAAATTAGAAAGGTCCTCCATAGAACAAATACACTCACAAATCCAAAAAGAATAAATAAAAGTACAGAATTAATTCCATTTAACTAATATGACATCTATGCATGTAAATAAAGTTTCAGTGTTTTAATTCAAAATTCCATAGCATAAAAAAATGGATATAAATCTTGAAGCATTTGAGATGGGGAAGGAAAATTATAAATGAATGACATTAAATATTTAATTTCATGAAAAATAACAACGCAAAACTTTAAATTTCACTTAAAAACATTAAACTGTTTCAAAATAAAAATGAGTAACAAAATATAATTTGCAAACCATACTAGTTGAATGTTTGACTCTGAGATTACAGTTTTGTCATTGCTCTGCACATTATATATTTACTTTTTAATAAATAATTTTATATATATATATATAATAAATATAAACCAAGTTCTTGAAGAAACACATCAAATTTAAAATTACAAAAAAATATAAATAGATCTACATCATTTTATTACAAAATGACTAAAAATTAGAAATAAACATTTCAAAATAAGGTGTTTTTGGCACATTTAAAAAGATTTTATCTTCAAACAACACAAAAGTCAAACTATATCCTTTAATTCAAAATTCATATACTACAAAAAATATTTTGAACTATTTCTAGTTGCTTCAAATAAAACAGCTATAAAACATAACAGCTATATAAACAATATTTGCCCTGCACTTTTTAGTCATTTTCTCAAAGAAACTTTAATACATAAAACATTGCACAAATGATGCAAAATTCTTGAAAGCTCTTTATAAATAGTATTCCATAACATTAAAATGTATTCTATTAAAACATAAATAATTCATATGCAATGAAAATATTCATTCATGATTTCCATCAAAACAAATATGATGTTTAACTATGTATAAAACACCAGATTTAAATGCATGAAAATTATGCAATGTCATTTCTCCCGTTTTGTAATAGTTCCGTTGCGGTTTACTGTTTCCATTAGCAATTATGTATTCTTTTCCCACCTATTATGCTCTTGCATCACTAGGATTTCCCCTATCAAAGATTTTTGATAATAATTTTTTATCTTGATAAATCAAAACTACATACTTAATGTGTATGGTAGCCAAATTTTGTTATATTTCGTTCAGTACATAACACGCTACAGGGCTCCGAACACCTACTGTTATTTCTTGATCAACCTGTAAATCAAGTCAACCTTGATCAACCTGTCAATATGTTTTGTACGAAAAAAAATGTTCATATATTTTCAATAATCAAGAAACCCGAAGCTAATAAAAAGATTTAACAATCTTTAAAGAAACAATTTCAGATAAGAAAAGTAGGATAAATAACCTCGTTTATAAAAAATGCTTGACTTGATAAAATACTAAGCAATTTTTGATTGATGACTTTTTGATGAATTTTAAAGCAAAATGTATCTGAAAAATCAAGTGAAATTTCTGAATTTTATATATTTACTTTCAAAGTGTTCGGAAGAAAATTCTTAAAAGATACAATCTTAATATTATCAATAATTAAACCTAAGAATATAATTTCTTCAGTAATACCACTATTAACAAACTTTTTTTCAAAACTTGGAACTTAATACAATTAAATATTTATTTCAAATACTAGTCGATTTTGGCACATAATTCATAATGATAATAACAAATATATTAAAAATAACTAATGAAAATGAGTTTTTAAAAATATCCAAAGTAAGAGATTTATAACAGAAAAATAATCATGTAGATAATATATACAAAGTTCTATGACAGGGCAAGAAGTAAAATTGCTTATAGCATTTGTTTACAATGCGACAAGTACTTGCATGAACACACATATTAATAACATTTTATAGAGTGGAATTTAATAACATAAAAAGCGACAATAACAGTTTATGAACATAGTTTAGGTGAAAAATAAATGCATCTAATCAGGATAAATTCATTTCAAAATAGAAAAAAAACATTAATGATTAAATGATCCTAATGAACTAATTTCAGAAGAAAATGAAAATTACTAGCACCTAGTATTAAAGTATAAATATATACTACAGGCTGGACAAAAATATGTTAATATTTAGTTTTTTTTTCTTCTTTTTTTTAAATGAAACATAAATTGGATTAAATATAAAATAATAATTTTGCTGTTCAATTATTCAATGATACCAGTAAATATACAGAAAGATACTACACACAACTATTAATCTATAAGAAATAGATCACTTGGATCCAAACTGCATAGGAAATGAAACACTTTAATACAGCCATTTTTCAGGTTAGTAAATACTTAATTTATAATTAATTTTATTTTCATATTCCAAAAAACAAGATGTGTAGAAAGGCATTTGGATGCAATAAGAATTTCGCTTAGATAATTCATTTCTAAGTACCTTTAGTCAGCATTAAAATGCTACAAATATTCAAAAGAAAATTATTCTTCAGTTTAGCAAACTTCAAAAGATTAGAATCTAAGATCTTGTCGTTACAAGTGGGATGATAAACTACTGCATGATCGTAGCTTTTAATAAATAGCTTATTATTCATTTTTTCTTACATTTGCTTGCTTTCCCATGCTAATTAATTTTTGAAAGCAGAAATTATATGAACAGCTGTTAAATTTAAAATTCTTATTCATTTATCTACATAATTTACGCGCTTTTTTAATAAGCGGTCTTCTTCATTTTCAGCTCAAAGCTTTAAAAATTTGTACTGTCGAATCTGATATAAAATTCGATGATTAGCGTTTTATCTGTTAAGCAATGCATGTGTTGACCAGGCTAATATAAATTACAAATGAAAATTTACCATTTCATTCAAATCATTTCCTGTTTAATTGCACAGCTAAAGCTAAGTGGTGAATTTTTACTTTTCTTCATAAGTCATCATTATCTATGCAATGTTATGACATATTTAATATCTTATAAAATGTAAATCTGTTGGTATAGATATAACGTCATCCGAGTACTATACTTATGAAAATCGAATTTTTTAGGACAGAATTATCAAAAAATAGCAATAATTTATAACACATAGTATGAAAGCATATTTCAATGAAAATAAATTTTGCTGCACCAGCTTAATTATACACATAGTTTGAATTGCAATATTATAAGTCACTTATTTGAAGTGATCTTTGCAATTGCGCACTAGGTGCTTTACCCAGCGATTCTAGTCTATTTAGGTGACAATTGCGACAAAGAAGATGTCCATCCAGAGGATAACACCGTTTATCGGGTTCATCCGTTAATTGCAAACCACAATCCTAGAAGTAAAAAATCAACAAAAATATGTGAGAAACATAAAGAAATGGTATTCACTTGAAAAATGAATCTAGCCTTTATTTATTTTATTTAAAAAAAACAGTGCTATTAAGAAAGATAATTAAAAACTTACAGATATATAACTTCAAACTAATATTCATGAAGCATTTAAACACATTTTACTGTTGTTATAAAAAATTAAAACATTTTTATGTAATTTTATATGTTATAAAAAATTACAATCATAAAATTGTGAGGAAAAACTGAGGAGGAGGTAAAAAGTATGACCTTTTTTTGAGAAATATACCTAAGAAACTTTATAATAAATGCTATGAAAATGTAAATATATAATTCTCAGCAAGCTAGAGCGTGATAAAAGTTAAAGTATTCTTAGGTAAAAAATATATAAATGTATATTATATTACATATAAAATATTTTTCTAAATTTGATCTTGAAAAGTCACTTTCAGATTGTTGTTGATATAAATTTAACAAGAATTTTTGATGTAAGGAGAAAAAATAATGTATTAAATTTGTCGTATTTTAATACTTAGGGAAAATACCATTCATTTCATTGTGTTAATTACAAAGGTATATACATAAAGTATTGGGTTAATTTAGACAGTGAAAAATAGATGCAATTGTGATATTTTAAGTTCTTCATTGATTCCAGTCAAATAAATAAGTCGTTTTCCATTAATGTTTTTTTATTAATGGAAATTAAGGGGTTTTTTTATTACTGAGAAAATAACTTTTTAGATATAAAGGAATTATAGAGTGTATGAATGGTTTTGTCTACAATGTGTTATATCTTAAAGTGAAAAGGATATTTTATTTTCATTACTGAATTAATATATAATAAAAAAATGTTTTATTGCACATATCAGGCTATCGATGTTTTTAAATTATAAAATAAAACAAGATTTTGGAATAATTAAATTTTTAATATATACTTTATTTTTAAAAATATTCACATAATGTTTGAATTCTTTTTAAATCTGCAGCTTTCTAAAGTTATAAAAAAATATTCTTTCTTGATATATTTTACTATATTTTAACTTGGAGTTGAATAATGAATAAACTGTTTTATTTGTTAGATGATTGTGATGAAGAATATGTTAAATACCATGAAGGAACTGTTATGAAGCAAAGAAAATAACTGGATAACGAGTGGGAAAAGGAAAGATAGTTTAAAATGAAAGAACAGAAAATATTAATTGAGTTAAAAAAGTGGAAATGAAATACTTTTAATAACTCAGCTAAAATTTCTAATTGAAGTCAACAAAAGTATTACCAAAAACAGCAGAAAATATCAAAGTTGATCCTGGAAAAGATGAGATAAACTTTTATCTTGTTACTTTTGATACCGGATCAATAAATTTAAAATAGATAAACAACACTAGGTTTATCTCCTTATGCGTTTTCTGCAATCAGATACTGAGCAAGTAATATCTAAAGGATTTGAAGTTTCAAAAGTAGGATCACATATAACTGAGAACATTTTTCCGTCGAAGTATCCGACGAAATTAGCTAATTTGCTGGATGTGAATAATAATGGAAAACTTTGATGGAAATCCAGAAATGAGGAAACCCGATTTAGGATATTTGAGAAAAACAGAAAATTCAATGCTATCTGAAGACTTTTAGAAAAGTCTAGATGTCAAGATTCATCTCAAGAAAGAAATAATGACGCTCTTGACAAGCGTCATCTGAGATCTCAATATTCAAAACTGAAGAATATTAAGAATGCCTCGTATATTAAAAGAATTGTCGAAAGATATAAAGAATTTCAGCTCCACATACAACTGTAAATGAAATAAATGGTCATCAAATATTCTAAGATACAACTACCAGTATCGATGCTACTTGAAATTAAATATTAAATAACGGGTAAAAGTATTTCGATCCAGCAACCTCTTGATAAAGGCCTAGCAAGCTTACCATTAGCTCAAGTAAAAACACTCCTCAAAAGTTGAAAGTAAGAGCGAAAGCAGCTGTTGTTCATAGTGAACTCGATATCAGCTATATTATGGTAAATCACACCGCCAAAATTTTCTTGCTATCCAAAAGCAATTCATATACAATAAACGCAGTTCGACCAAGAGCCCTAAGTTTACGAAATCAAAATAGAGAATGGTGATGAAAGAGAAAATAGCATTATATAAGCTTTTAGACAATCTTTTGATGCCACCTCTGCTGATGGAGAAGATATTTCATAATAAATTGAAAGTCAGAGATCTTTTTCTGGGTTTAGTGCTAAAGATGATGAGTGTCAGTTTATCTCAATGAATGTAAAAGTTTGATTTGTTTATATTTCCTATCAATGAGCTAACAAACTCTCAAACAGTAGACCTAAAAGTAAAGCCTCTATTTGAACTTTAAAAATATAACCATGAAAACGATAAGAATAATCGAAAACTTGTTGTTAAAGAAGCATGAAGACGGTCAGAGACTGATAGAAGTATCAAAGGAATTCAGGTCCAAAAGTATGTCCTTATGTCATGAAAATATTCTAGACATCTTGGAATTACAAAGACGAAATACAGGTCCAGGAGTCAATTCTTCAAGTCTTAAATGTTACAATGATATCGAAGATTATGCACGATCCTGAGACATTTGTCAAAAGGCTGGCAAGCCTAATGAAAAAAGAAAGTTGAATCAAAACTTTTTATTGGTTAGTTTTTTAGAAATATTTTTCCAAATTGAACATCGATGCAATTAGACTACTTCCTATAGCATGAAATAAGAAACGATATATCTTATATTCAAAATACTCAAATGTTGTACCTGTTATCGATTCAACTTCTCTTTCAGTTGTGTGTAATTGAACATTTTCAGTAAAAAAGACCAAGGAACATCATTTGAAAATAATTTAACTTAGGAATCTTTTGAAAGTTTCAGAATAAAAATGAACCATGTTTTTGTGCATCACCCTCAGCTAAACTAAGTTTAAAGATTTCACCAGATAATTAAACTTTTTTGTAAGTTATATGACTTGAACCTGAAAGTGTTTGGGAAAAATATTTGAACTCAATCTTTTTTTTTTCCCTCTCAGAATAATAATTCATTAAAGTACCGGATTCTCACTAGTAGAACCAGTACATGGGGAACAGTTAAGAACCCCTGAGAAGCTGCTCTGAAAGACTCATGCTGAAATTTAATCTAGTTCAGCCTCAGAACATGTGTTTACATTAATGAGTGATCTGAAACAATGTTTATAATTAGCTATGGAAAGGACAATATAAATGCCAATAAGCGTCAATTTCTTAAAGAAAAGATAGTTTTAGTATTTTTCATTTCTGAACCAAATAAGTTCAATGGCTCAGATAAAGTATCATTGAAAACAAAACCTCCAAAATAAATTATGGTTTTTTTTCCTTTCTCGGCAGTTATACGACAACTCAAATACATCATAAAAGAAGTTAGTATGTAAATTTGTTTTTCTTATTTCAAAAACAAAAAAAAGACAGATAGTGATGGAGTTTCTCGATATTATATTCCCTCACTGAAAAGAGTAAGTCGACTCTCCATGATCAAATAGTCGTCACACTGGTTTCGTAATCAAGAGATCACGAGATCGAATCCTGTTAGCGACAATGCGACTCAAAATTTGGGTCAATATTTATTTAATTCATTGATTTATGTTTTACTTTATTTCGTGTTACAGGAGATTCTGGAACTTTTTTTAGTTTACCAGAAAAGTATTCTGGAACTTTTCTTACTAGTAAAAAAGCAGAAAATCTCCTAGTCATGGTGTTCTGAGTTCTGAGTTGAGATATTAAATTGGTTTAGTTCTACTTCTTGTGTGTCATTGAATTCTACACTAAAGTACATTCCTTTGAGGGAGGAGTCGGGTACGATTTCAGTCAATGTGGAAACGGATTTACGAAGAAGCAATCGCCTTTGAGGCTTTGAACCAGAATTTGAACTTTATAATCCATCATCCAGAAAGAAAAGGCAATTGCCTGTGGAACCGGTAACTAAACCCGTCATCCTGACACCAGCACAACAACAATACAGGAATCCATCAATACTTAAAGGAGACATGCGACAAAACCCAAACGAATGGCTTAAGGAATAGGACAGAGTATCAAATTTCAGCAGATAAGATGACATGATTTATTGCGCAAATGTGTTCCTCTTCCAGGACGGCATAGCGAAACAATGGCTCAAAAATAATGAAGATAAGCTGACTTCCTGGCATGTTTTTAAATAAAGGTTAAAAGATACATTTGGGAAAACACAGCACTATGAAGGCAGAAGATGAGTTAAAGTATATAGCTCAAAAATCTAGCGAGAACACGCAGTCGTACATCCAAAGCGTCTCGGGATTATACCATCAAGTCAAACCAGATATGTCAGAAGAAGAGAAAGTATCTCATCTGATGAATGGAATCGCCGAAGATGTTTACCAGGCACTATTGACGAAAGAAATAACCACTACAGAGGACTTTATTAAATGATGCAGAAGAATCGATGAGAGGATCCAAGGTAGAAAATTTGAAAGGCTCCCAAATGTCGTATTAATGGCTGTAATTGACCAACAACTGGATCTTGTATCACTAATACATCAAATAATGAGAGAGGAGGTCCAACGCCTCATATCTCTTGTAATCGATCCCGAACTCCAAGACCAAAGCATTGAAGCCATTGTTCGAGAGGAAGGGGGAGATATGCTTTGGCTCCTTTATCACCGACAACACCAGACTGAGCAAAACTAAAACCAAGAAGCCAACCTTCCAATGCCTCCGTTGCCAGACGACCTAGGCCCATAGCACAACTACAGAGATAGAAAATCCGTCTGTTTTCATTGTAATCGCAATGTCCATGTTCGATACTGCCGAGATCGCAAATCTATTTTTGATGCAAATCGGGCTAATAAGAGAGATTTCGTCCCTCTGTGCTCGAAAGAGGGACGCTATGCCGAAAAATACAGCCGACCAGCAGCCCGAAGCTTGTCGCCCAGCCCATTGCGAAGACGATCACCACCACGCCGCTATAGATCGTCGCCATATACTAGATTCAGTCAATCTCCCAATCGAAAAAAATGAGAAAAACTAGGCAGTGCGACCTTCCTTGAGGTGAGGTTGCTAGTGACAAAAATACTCCGATAGCCGCAAAGATGACCGGAAACAACATTGAAGTAATCTTCGACAATGAGTCAGTACTTGCCTTGTGGACTCCGGAGCCTCATTTTCTGTTATCTCTGAGAAGTATTGACGCCTACTGAAGAAAGCTATGTTTCCAACAACTAACGATGTTCTTTTAAAAGTCACTGATGAATATTTACGTAAGACCAGGGGGGGGGAATGCACGCTTCGTCTCGAAATTAATGGCCGACCTCAAGCTTTTTTTTTTTTTGCCATTATGCAATCCTTGGTTAGGACCTTTTAGGCGCTTCTCAAGCTGTTATAGATTGTGACCGTTCAAAGCTCTTGTTTCAAGACATAATTCGAGAATCCCAAAGTTCCCCGACTATTATGATACAAAAAGAGAATGATTACAATAGCAAAAGTTGTATTGAGGAATATTTGAGAACACCATTAGATTCCCTTTAGAAATTGTAAAGTATTTTGGCAGAAATTAGAACCATAATAAATTTAAGGTCATTGACATATGCTAATAAAAAACCAGATGAAGCATTACTTCCTAACACAGCTAATTTTTTAACTGGAAGATTAACTGCCTTACCAAATTGGTCAAGCAACAAAAATTTTGATTTATTTAATGAGAGAAAAGAATTGATAGGGTTTTGTATTGGTGAAAGTAAAAAAAAAAAGAAAAAAAAAACAGATGTAAAAAAACTTTTTCAGTCACAGGGGATAAGATTTCAGAAAAATACAAAACTGAATTTAATGTATAGTTTTCATAAGTGGTAAAATATTTTCTTGTGTATTTATCGAAATTAGGAAGAAATATTGATGTACACAAAGGACGAGACGGCAAGGAAGACAACAGTAATAAAAATTGCCACTGATATAAAATGCGGTAAATAGCAATTGGACAGTCTTGAAATAGTATCAAAAGAATAAGTCACACATTTAATTTATTAAAAATTGGCATAATGATTGATGTCATCATTGCGATGTAAATTTATCTAGCACTTTTGGTAGTTAATTGTTTTGAACTTAAATTTATATCCGTGTCATTTTGATCTTGAATATTACAATATTTGTTTTGATGAATTTGGAAATTGTAGCGACTTAAAGCTACAATAATTCCTAGAAAGGGAAAGCCTAATGCGAATTTTCCCTATCCAATGGAGAATTCAGTCATAACAAAGTAGGTACGGATTCAGTTAATGGCCAATTTATAATAAATCTGGAGTTATTGCCCATATACTTAATGTCGATATATATTTAACCCGTGCCGTTCTGTGTATGTAAAATATTTGTGATAGTATAAAAAATAATTAAGAGGCCAAAAGACACATGCAAGAACCTATATATGTACTTGGCACAAAGGTTGATATTCTTCGAAAATAAAAGAAATTGTCATAGTGTGATAAAAACGGACTATTAGAAATGCGCATTTTTCCGATTTAATTAAGAATGGGCACAAATGAAAACAGAATAATGCTAATTTCTTTACTTCGTGTGAAAAATGGTGGGAAAGTGGAAAAAAGCCTGTGAACAATCACAAAACTTTTAAAATATGAATTTCGTAGAAACGTTAAAAATAAATACAAATTTCTTACTTCACAAATATAACAATCGACATGAAAATCTTTATCCATAGACACAACTCTAACAGTTTCATCTGTACCCTGAAAACAAAAGGAAAAAAGGTTTTTTTAAAAATGAATGAGAAAACAGTGTTTAGCTAATAATTATTTTATATTGCAAATTATTTATTCTTTAAAATAATACAAAAAAGCTGAAATCAAGATTTTGTAAATTAATTTTGCTTTGTAAAATAAAATATTCAAATTCAAGATAAATTATGTTGAGCGAAAAAGTAACGTCATATTTAAAATTTCATTTTTAAAAAAGATAAATGCTTTATCTTTTTATCTTTTTTTTTTTTCATATGGGGATTGTAATTATATTGAGTTATGTACTGATTGACAACATATAAATAAACACTGCTATTTAAATCTGAAAATATAACAATAAATCCGGTAAAATTAATATATTTTGATATATATTATTTTCAGAATTTCATACACAGCACTCGTGAAGAATAATATTATAAAATTCATCTACTTTTTGTGGTGAATGTAGATTGTTAGACGCTTCTTCCAAACCTTCAAAAGTAATTTGCAGATGATTTAACAAAGTGCATTAAAAACAACTATATTGAGTTGAAAATAATTCTAGATTTTCAAAGAAACTTAAAAGCTATATA